>JAGHQL010000024.1:0-110344 GCA_020080175.1 Glutinoglossum americanum | reverse complement strand
TTGCTGCTGCTATTGCTGCTATTGCTGCTGCTATTGCTGCTATTGCTGCTGCTATTGCTGCTATTGCTGCTGCTATTGCTGCTATTGCTGCTAGGCGGTATTCAAATGGCAGGTAGGGAAGGCATTGGGTAGAGCTTTGCATCTCATCCCGGCCGCTGCGGACGTCCCGTTCCGTTTTCGGTCGAGATTTAGAAAATAAAAATATATAATAAAGTAAAGAATATAGTAGAGAATATAGTAGAGTATGGAGAGGGTGGAGAGGATAGGGAATGGATAGGGAATGGGAGAATGGGAGAATGGGAGAATGGGAGGATGGGAGAATGGGAGAATGGGATGGTAAACGGCGACGAGCCTACAGTGCTCTCCCGATAGAAACTTTAAAAAAAAAAAAAAGAAAAAAGAAAAAGGGCCGCCACGATGCCCAGATCGGGACGAGACGGCAGGAATAGGCGGCTTTTCCACCCGTCGCTGCCCCTGCGTCATTCCAACTCCTCCCTCCCTTCTCCTTCTCCCTTCTCCTTCTCCCTCCCTCTCCTTCTCCCTCTCCTCCTCCCTCTCCTCTCTCGCTCCAGCGCATCGCCTCGTCTCGTCGCCAACCCCATCCATCATCCATCCCCTTTATCCCATATTCCCTTTCCAATTAAAAAAAAAAAATAAAAAAAAAATTTTTTTTTTTAAATTTTTTTTATTTTCTCTCCCATCCATTTTCCCCCTCCGAAGAAAGAAAAAAGAAAAGGAGAAAAATAAAAATAACCGCGCTCTGTTTCTGCGGTCCGCCCGCCCTTTTTTTTCGCGGCAAGAGTCGTGCATGCGGGGGGTCGGGGGGTCGGGGGGTCGGTGATGTATGTGCGTGCGTGCGTGCGTGCGCGATGCGGCTTGCCGGCGAGAAGAGCTGCGCAGCCCGTAGGCGTAGGGTATTTTCCCCTTGCTGTCGACTTTTCTTTTTCTTTTTTTTTTTTTCTCCTTCTCTAGAAACCTCGAAGCTCACGGTCGGGGAGAATAAATAAAAAAAAGGAAAGGGAAAAAGGATGCAATGCACGCTCAAGGGCGTGCGTACGGCCGCCGGTGCGGCTTGATTTGGTTTTATTCCGAATAGTTTAAAGGGAGATTTTCCATCGCACGTGTGTGTGCGTGCGTGTGTGTGCGTGCCTTGTGGACGGAGTTGGTTATTTTGGATGCCCTCTTTTTTTTTTTTTTTTTTTTCTGCTTCCCCTTCCCTCTCTGTCTCTCTCTCTCTCTCTCCCTCTCTCTCTTCTCTCTCTGTCTGCTCTGTCAGTGTCTCTCCTTTGAACCGTGGAATGAGGAATGCCGTGCGGCGAACCAATAAATTCCTAGACCCCCAGCATCCTTATCGCATCGCATCGTATCGCGTCGTATCGCGCCGTATCGCATCGGCGTCACCACATATCGCACCTTCGTCCGGCGTGTGAATCGTTGAAAAAACCGACCCACGATTCTCTCTCTCTCTCTTTCTTTTCACTTCTTTTCACTCCTTTCGCGCGGAAACCTTGGTATCTAGCTGGCTATATACACACGCACACGTTACACACGTTACACACTTTACACACGTTACGCACGTACACGCATACATACATTCATACATACGCACTTCTTCTATTCGCAACCTAATGACAATGGCAATGTCGTCGCCTTCCCCTCCTTCTCCGGAAGGGGGTAAGCGCGCGAACCCCGAAACGCAGGTCGAGGTTGACGTGATGATTCTGGATTACCTGCTCTACATGGCGGCTAGACAAGTGATTGCGGGGAGGAAGGCGCAGCGAAGTGGTGTCGTGGCCGGAGGTAGCAATGGTGCTGCTGATGCGGAGTATGGTGGCGGTGATGGTGATGAGCGGATGGTGGGAGATATGCCATTGATGATGGTGGATTGTGAGTTTTATTCTAAATATTGCCCGTATCCGTATCGCCCGGAAACCAAGCAAGCAGGATTGGGAGATCGACCTTTAGCTGACCCATTCTATCCTCGCGAACTACAGCCTTCCTCCCCATCTTCAAAGCAAACCACCCAACCCACCTAGTCCCCGAATCCACACACTCCCGCCTCCTCCTCCTAAAATTCTCCACCCTCTTCGTCCACCGCCTCCAGCGCTCCCCCTCAACCCCCCCCCTCCCCTCCCTCCAGCACCTCCGCGCACGAAATCACGCCCGCGCAACCACCTGGCTCTCGCACCACCCCCCTTCACAATCCGCCACCTCAATCTTCAACGACCTCTCCAACGGCCTCCCAATCCCCCCACAATCCCTCCACCAAAACAGACGCCACGTCCTCAGCCACAACTGCCCACCAAACACCGTACTCACAACCCCAGACTTCTACGGCACCCCGGCCTGCCTTTCCCTGCGAGACACCCTCCCGGCATTCATGGAACTAAGCGCCTACATAACCTCAACCTACAAATCCGGCCGCGTGAACGAGACCTGGGAGAAGATGGCCGCGGAATACATGCTCCAGGCGGCGCTGGAAGCGTACCTCGTGTATGGCGAGTCCGGGGATGCAGCGCTGAGGGAATGTTTCGCATGGGGATTCGACGCTGAGGCGATGGATGGGGACGCGGGGGAGGGAGGGTTCTTGGTCAATACGATGTTTTGGGACGAAGACCAGAGCATCATGGAGAAATGGGCCAGGATTAGGAATGAGCACATGCAAGCTGTTCGTTCCCCCCTCCCAAACCCCCCCCCCCTCCAAAAGCTACAACTAACCCTAACTCTACCCACCCAGCTCGCCCCCCCACCCCAAACCCACCTCCAGGCCCACCTCGAAACGGTCGCCACCCGCTTCCCCCTCTTCCGCTTCGAAGGCAGGCTCCTCGACTTCCTCTGGGCGCTCACCCGCCACGAAACGGCGCCCGTCCTGGCCCAGCTGGAGACGGGCTGTCTGGATGGGTTCTCCAGGGAGGAGACGGAGGCCCTGACCAGGAGGGTGGGTATACAGATTAATTAAACATCCTCCCTGTTTTGTTTATCATCCACCGCGGGGTGGGGGGGGGGTGGAGTAGGGTTTTCTTCGTTCCTCGTGACACGATGCGGGTTCATCGGCCGTCGTTGTATACCAAAACTCGCTGTGAGTGGCAATATCTGATTTCTCTCGGGGAGGGGGGGACTTTTTTTCTTCCCATCTCGCCCTCCCCACCTGGTCAAAGGGCGACGAGGGACCGCATTGCACCCCTGTTTTCTGGCGCCTCGAAAAACAAAATACACTCTAGACATGTATTACTATATCTTAATGGGTTGTACGATATCTAATGCAACACACCGATCGTATCACTACGAAATATCCCGACATTATGATTGACCTGGGGTGTCCAAATATTTTTCCACCCCTATCTACGCCATATAGGTCTCCTATCCCCCCCCCCCCCCCCCCCCCCCCTCACCCCCCCCCCCCCCCCCCCCGGGACTTCAGTCGTCGGGGTACTCGTCCCTGATGTTCGATATAAAAGTCCCAGATTTCTTATCCCACCGTTTGAAATGTTTTCCAGCAAGCTCCATCAACTCCCCTACCCATTCAGGCTGTTCAATCTCCATGTTTTCCTCCGCAATGTAGCGCACACTTCGATCCTCGACCCTGAGAAAGAACATGACGGAGATTAGCGAACGCGACGGAGCGCGGGGCAGCCAACACGTGGACTAGTCAGGAAAGCAAAAACCCACAAGACATGGTAGAAACTCTGGTGTCTCCCTTTGTCTAGCCGGTCCACGCGATTATGCAGGATCCATCCCTGATCCATGTCGCACTCCACGTCCCACCCCGTAACCACGCCCTGATACCCATATCTCCTATGGCGAAACACCTGACCAACCTTGTACTTGACGCGGAGACTCGCGGCATCTGAGTCACGTTTCACGACTCTCTTGGGGATGACGTCGCCTGCGCGCATGACGCGTGTGGTTTCCAGCAGGTTGTCACGTTGCTCATCGCGCTGTTCGTCGCAGAATAGTGGAATGATGTGCCGCTCCACAAGCGTCACGTCCATGGGATTCTGGTGCTCAAAGTGCTTGACGATATGTGGGAGATACTGACGACCCGGTATAGGAATTAGTCCGCGATGGGAACGGTCCGACGGTAAGGGAGTACTGAGGATGATAGATGCCCACAAGGCGGCGTAGAAAGCATCTTCCATGTCGGATAGTGCGTGAGTATTATAGGGAGGCCGGGGGTCGCGGTTCCTGTTGCCGCCAGTAATGACTTGCTGATGGGATTCTTGTACCGAGTAAACAATGTTGCGGGCTGTGCGTAAGACTATGTCAGACGCAGGTGAGCCATTGAGGAAAGCTGAGTGCTTGTCGGCCGTGACTCCAATGGTTGAGAGCTGAGATTTGAGATCAGATACAGGGGTCTCTTTGTCAGATCGGAACGGATCCAGGTACATGGGGTCCTGCTCCGAACCAGACGGTGATAGCCCGTTCGTTGGTGATGTGCCACGCAGCTTGCCCGCTAGTTGACCGCCAGAACCGGTTCGTTCAGGATTGATGCATACACCGTCTAACGTCCAGCCTTCGGGAGGGTACACCATGGCATGGACGTGGAAGGGGAAGCCGCAAGGGCGAGCATCAACGCCAAGCCTTTCTGCTATACAGCAGTATATCGCTACAGAAACAAGGGGGAGAGACGGGTGGTCTTCGTCTTGAAGCGCGACCCCAATGAAATTGTTATACAGATCCCTATAGGCTCTTTCGGGCCTAAGTCCAGTCAGGTTGTTCTCCCGAACAAAAGCCGCAAGTTCGAGCGCTTTCTCTCGGGACGAGAGCTCGTCGAAACCCGAATGTTGATCCCGGAACTTATTCGCGAGGGCATCCAATAATGCAGATATCTTCGGGACCACGGGAGATCGGGTCAATACAGAACTGGTGATACCACCGGAGATCTCACTCACTTCATCAATATCCCCTTCCCTATCGTGCAGCAGATACATATCAAAAGCACCGAGAGCTCTTTCTAGTGGTACGTCCTCTCCGAATTTTAGCTTTGACCACTGTTCTATCGCCATTGTTCGATGCAGGCAACCTAGAACGGAATCGCTGTAGTACCTAGTGCATATGTAATCAGTCAGTCTAAAGTCCCCAGAAATGAACTCTTGGTTGTTTACCTCCTAGCGAGCGCATCTTCCATCTCATCCCCAGCATGGCAATGTCTTAAGAGGGTATCCTTAGCATCATAACCTAAATCAACAATCTGTTGCGTTTTTCCAATTCGCCCCGTCTGGATCTCAAGAATGCTATCGATCAATCTCGTCACTGTTCGGTCTACTACGACGCGGTGGATGTAGAGCTTCTTCCAGTCTACCGACGCCACCCTCTGCTTAAATTTCTGTTGGATGTTGTGACTTGGATCCCAGTATTTGAATTGAGTTTTGCAGTGGTAACGCCAGAGCAACGGCTCGTTGGATAGACGGTTTAACCGCTTGGAAACCTTCTGAACGGCTGGAAGGTCCACCGGAGGAACGTAGCAGAGAATCGCCTGGATGACCTCATCCGGCAGATCCAAAAAAGAATTGATTGATATCATGTTTAACTGGCTCTAAGAATACAATATGATTGACAGCCAGGCACCGGGGTTACCAAAGTGGAAAGATGTGGTGATGGACTAATATAACCGGCGGATGTATCGTGATAATTGACTACGAGAGCGACGATTGAATGTTGGGGTAAGGTATGCCAAGTGTGGGGGTGGCGGGGCGAGGCAATATCCACAACGACAACACCTTGAATACCTTGAATGGCACCGCAAGTTCCTGGTCCTGGAGGCTCAATTCCGAATGCACAGAGATCATGCCTCCAAAACGGAGCAAACCAGTGGATTCTTCAGACCCCAATTCCTCTGGATGTCGCTCCGCCAATAAACGGTTACGCCTCGACGCCACCGTCCTATCTGAGAAAAGCAAGAATAGCCTCTTGCGATCCAGCGCCGCGCCCACCGAGCCCCAGCACAAGAGAGATGCATTGGAGGGTGATGGGGTTTCGAGTTCTTTTAGTGATTTCCTATCCGGTGTGTTTACCACACGGATCCCTCATCTTTTCCAGTTATTCCGTTTTTCAACTTTTGTTTAATATCTTGTATGTTTCGTTGTATGCTCTCCCAGTATTTAGTATAGCTATTTTGATATTCTTTAATCTAACAATGGCATGTACATACAAGGCCCCGGGAGCCCAGTGGAGTCAGATTTCGATAAACTGCAGCCTTTGGTCGTCGCCGCATTAGAACGTCTTCCCAATGCTCAAGATCACCCCGACCTACGCAAGATTGGCAGACTGAAGACCAGTGAGGATATTTCGAAGTTGTTGTCTGCACATGGCTGGTGGACGCCGTCTCTTATAGAGATGTTTGCGGAATCGACTGTCGTGACTATTTCTCTACTCTCCTCGACAGGGTCTCTCAACCCTTCTCTCCTGTTAGAAGGGTTTTTCCGGCAGGGGAAATTTGCCCATTTGTCCTCCTTGTGCATCACTGGCACACCGCTTTCTCACCAGGATCTCGCGCACCTGCGCCTGCTACCTTCTCTTGCGATCTTGAATCTTGTGTCTACCTCCCTATCCACCATTCATCTTCTCCACCTAGTCACTCATGCGGCGAATCTTCGAGATCTCAATATCTCGTCGAACCCGCTCATCACCGATGACGCCCGTGTGCCTCTCTCAGCTCTTACCGCTCTAACCTCTCTCCACCTCCGAGGCACCTCTATCACGATTCCATGTCTCCGTCTTCTAGTCTACGCAATTCCATCAACCTGCAGATTCATTACTTTGCCTCAGGGATGCCTCTATTATCTCAACACCCGCTCTAGACGCTATTGCATGGATATCCCGGTTGGATATGTGCAGGATCCAAGGGAAGTACCAAATATGACTTTGAGTAGTTTGAAGAGGAATCTAGAATTGCATAAGGGTGCGAACGGAGATATCGCCATCGGGGGCACAAAGGCAGAAGCAGTCGAAAGGCTGATGAGGGTGCTTTGCGGGAGAGTAGCAGACGGCAAGATCGCAAGGAGGGTGGGAAGGGGGGAGCCCAACCCGGATATTTAGCCCTCAAAACTTTATTATTATTATGCCACCTAGCTCTCTAATATTGTATTGCTATCTGTAAAGGCAGTCGACTCTATCCGAGTGCCAAACATTAAAGTAGCGCCTGCACTCCGTTATTTGGGAAACTAGCAGTAATCGATTGCGCGCACCAGATGGAAAAGAAAAAGCACCCGATACATTCACATGACGACGCATTCCGAAGCGTTAGGGCCGAATTGATCAATCATAATTGCTCTCTCATTTTCCTTTTGCTTTATCTTGACCTCTTTGGGGAAATATTGCTTCAAGAAGTTCATTAGGGCCGGATCTAGATTTGCTGCGTTGAGATCTGAATTAGCACTAGGCTTTACGTAGGGAGGATTCAACATACTGCTGTCTGCTTTCATCACAACATCGCTACGGCACATGGGACAATGCCTGTCGTTGGCGCGCTGCATCGTGATCATACACCTTATGCAAAACACGTGCATGCATTGCAGCCTGACTGGTTTGTACGAGATGTTGAAGCATACCGGACACAGGTAGTCATTGAGCTGTGGCACTACTGTTAACAGCTCTTCGTTCACCTTGAAGCAGATTGCTCTAGCTATAGTGTGAACGAGGAAGGGCCCCGTGGCAATGAGTTCTGGAAAGCTGCTTTGAGCACCAAGGGCCGTTCGTTTGTCGAACTCTAGCAAGAGGGTCAATAAAGTTGGTTAAGTTTACTGTGAAGGGGCAGATGCTCTCTATAGTGTACTGACTCTTGAGGATCTTGGTCATGGCTAGGCGGTTGATTTCCTGAAACCTAAGATTTCGAAGCAGTAACATGTTAATTTGCACAAACCGGTTCAGCACAGCGGCGCTCTCCTTCCGCTTGAATTGTTTCAACAAGTTCCTTTTTTCTAGCTCCACGAGGAACCACTGAAACTGCTTCTGTGCTACTGTGGAGTTCCTGCTTCCGTGATCACGTTCATTAGTGGAGAAGAAGACCTTGGCTTGTGTATAGAGTTCAATGATCTCTCGCCAACGGTATATGTCGGATTGTGAGACGCTTGTTGACGGAGCGGCCACTATTGCCACTTCTTTTCCGAGATCCGCGACTTCCTTGGTCGCCAGTACTTCTTCTTGTGTTTGGAGGGCGTCGAGACTGGACACCTCGCTTTTGAGGAGGTGGAAGAACTCAGAGTCTGAGGTCAAGGGGATTTCAACCAACTGTGTGCCATTACCGTCTGTGACGCCCTGTAAGCTAGCAACACCGGCCGACGAGCTCGAGTCGCCACTTGAAAGAGAATCACTCTCGGTAGTACCCTCCACAATCGAGCTTGAGCCATCGCTGCTCGAGTGGGAACATGGTATCTTGTCATCACCACTAGACTGACTTTGGGTAGCTAAGGTCTGGTGCTGTGAATTCCTCTGGCTTAGGGCCAAGTTCTCTAGATAGTCCTTTGTCCCTGGTGAGAGTCTTGCGCTAATCGGAACGCCGTCATTGGCATCAATCATGAAGACCAGTCGAGGGTAAAATGCGTTTTCATCGCCTGCACGAGACTGTTAGCCCAATATAAGTAAATAACACAGCATATAGAGGTGGTGCAAACCAGCAAAGGTGTACTGAAACGGAACGTGAGTCGAAGAACCGCTCTTCTCAACGGCTTCCAGCAGCTGCTTCAAGGTCTGCGCATCCAACCCAAGACTTGAGAGTTCAGCTTGCACCCTCTTGACGCATTTCTTCAGCTGGCTATAGGCGATAGCCGACTTCACCCAGTGCTGGGGGAAGTCGTCTTTTCTCAAGGCCTCTTGGAACTCATGTCCGAACTTCATCTTGGCAAATCCGACCGCTAAACATGAGCTGGGGGCGAAGCGGTGGCTTTAAGTTCCAGAAACCTTGGGATGCACCAGGTTTGGCTGACATCATTGCCCAGTCCGTTCAGCCCCATCCAACCCCAACCAGCCCCAACCTATTGTCTTCAACTCTTTTTCCAAGAGGGAAAGAGGTCGCGTGCCAGTCTGCGCTGGTGAGGACTGGGCGACGGGCCGAGTATCTTTTCTTTTTCTACCTTGTTTTCCTTCGTTGCGGAGGCTGTTCCGAGGAAAAGGCTGCACAATCATCGCCTTCGGCTAAACGGCAACTTCCGTAACGATCCTTTGTGTTCTGAATATTTTGACTTGGAAGCAAAAAATGAAAAAATGACGCTCTCCTAGTCCAGGCACAGCAAGTACCACTAGCAACTTGCAACTTGGCATAGTGGTCCGGTGTCTGGTGGCCATGGGTGCGAGTCAGTCTTCTGCGGATGGAGCGCCACAGCAGAAACGAAGTGGCGGTGAAACGAAGACTTGCTATTATGAACTGCTCGCTGTTGACCGTCACGCCACTGATGATGAGTACGTCCTCTATCTATCCTTCGACGCACTGAGTGTGCATCGTCGATCGGGCGTCACCCCCTGCTGACGCTTGGTTTCGCCTCAGAATCAAAAAAGCATACAGGAAGAAGGCCCTAGAATTGCACCCTGACCGCAACTATGGCAACGTTGAAAACACTACGAGGCTGTTTGCAGAGGTTCAATCTGCTTATGAGGTCTTGTCGGACCCCCAGGAACGGGCGTGGTATGATTCGCATCGCGATGCCATACTACGGGACGACGATGAAGCGTCCCCAAATCACTATGAGAATAATGTCCGTGTTACTACTGCCGAGGATATCATGCGGATGTTCACAAAGTTCAACACGCGTATGGATTACTCGGACTCTCCCACTGGCTTCTTTTCCGTGCTAAGGGACACATTCGACACACTTATGCGCGAAGAGGAGGCCGCTGGGTGGGAGGGCTTAGATCCTGTGGGGTACCCTTCTTTCGGTAGTGCGGGGGATAGCTATGAAGACGTCGTACGGCCATTCTACGCTGCATGGAGTGGGTTTGCGACACGAAAAACTTTCTCCTGGAAAGACGTTTACCGGTACTCTGAAGCGCCAGACCGACGGGTACGGCGTATGATGGAGAAGGAGAATAAACGGCTTAGAGACGAGGGGATTCGGGGGTTTAATGACGCTGTTAGGTCGCTGGTTGCATTTGTGCGCAAGAGAGATCCGCGATATATCCCAACCACGCAGACAGACGCTGAGCGGCAGCGCATACTCAGGGATGCTGCTGCGGCGCAGGCTGTGCGCTCGAGAGCTGCGAACCTGGCTAAGCTTGAAGACCACGTGGAAGCGGAATGGTCGAAGAGTCGGGAGCCGGATGAGGAGGAAGATGGAAGTGATGAAGAGGTTGAAGAGGAGCAATTTGAGTGTGTTGCCTGTGGTAAGATATTTAAAAGTGAGAAGCAATTTGAGACGCACGAGAAGAGTAAGAAACACCTGAAAACTCTGCAACATCTGAGGAGGCAAATGCAAAAGGAAAACAGGGAACTGGGGCTAGACGATATCACGGGCAGCGGACTAGACACTCCGGACATGGCGAAAGACGAGGGAGAGGAGGAAGGCCAAGACTTGGCTGGTAGAATTGGGCGAGAAGACGGAAAAATAGATGCCCATAATGGGACTAATGACACTAGAACTCCCCAGGAGAGCGATCTCGATGACCGAGGTGCAAATGAAGCCGCTCGGCCCTCCATCAGATCGGAATCGCCTCCATCTGTGTCTCCCGTCGAAAAGTATTCCGGTGACGAATATGCCCCTAGAGGCGAAGTCGAAAGTCGCTTCGCGGATCACATCGATCAGCTTACAGATGCCGTGGCTGCTGCCTCGATAGCGAGCGACAGCAGCACACCCCGTAAAGCAGGTAAAGCCAAGGAAAAGCGGGCAAAGAAAGCTGCACAGCAAACTGCTGCTGCTGCTGCTGGAAACACAGAGTTCACGTGCGCTACTTGTAACGAGAGGTTCCCGTCCCGGACAAAACTTTTCACCCACATTAAAGATGAAGGGCATGCGCAATATATATCCAAAGCCGCAAAGGGGAGTGGTAAGGGGAAGAAGCGGTGATAGGTTCCATGTTCGGATCACGCATTTAGCACAGTGTGGGAAAATGTTGGGTTGCATAGCGAGGTGTATAGGGTTATCTTGAGAGAAGACTAGAGCGCAAAGCTGGCGTCATAGCTTTGGTTCTTTCCAATTCTTCCGTAGAGCATATATTACAGATTAGAGAGCAATCGTGCCTTCAGAAATAATTGCTATCACCCCGGCCCTCTACTAGCCCTTCAAACAGCTTATCTCTTTGCCTCGTCAGCTTCTCCAGCTCTCTCCGGACGCGCCCAACTTCAAGCTTCGCTAGATCTATATCATGCGGCAGCCCCTGAAAGGCTTTTACCTGTGTTTCTAAGAGGATAACGCGTGCCTTGAGCGCGGCAATCTCTTTCTCTTCGGCGATAATCTCAGGTAGTGAAGGGTGAGGCGGCTCTTCATCACCCAGGGACACCAGCCGGTCCTTGTATTCTTGGACCTTCGTGGTGAGGATTTTGGTGGCGCGGTTCCATTCAGCAGTTTTCTGCGGCAGGGAGGGGGAAGGTGTAAATTCGTCACTCTGCACCTTGCTGAGGGTGTTACGGAGAAGGTCGAGATCCGATTGTAGCTTCCCGCGTAAAACCTCTACGCGTTGGGTTTGTTGCTCAAGGTCGAATCTGAGTTTGGTAAGGCCAATGATGCTTCTGCCTAGCCTATATGAATGGAACGAGAATTAGCATACGTGTGACTGCTGGTGGGACTACTGCTCCTACTTTGCTTGGTCGACTGAAGTAGAGCCCAGAGAGACAGATAGAGCGGCTATGGACTCGAGACTCCGCCTCCCTTCTCTGGTTAAGCTGTGGTTTAGACCTTCTAGGACTTCTGCGTCTGCGTCGGTTTCAGCCTTCCTCCGTAAGCTATAGTTAGCGCCCTGAAGATATTTGCGAAGATGATTGTAGTGGTTCCATCTATGTGACCAATTCGTTCTATAAAATGTGATCCCACCTCGGCTTTGAGTTCCTCCAAGGCCTTTGCCTCGACTTTGGCCACCAAGGCTCTCTCCTCGTCCACTCCCTCGTTCCAACTAGCTAGAGCAAGCAGTGCTTTCAGAGTTTCATTATTTCTTTCGAATGGTGGTGCGGATTTTGGGCTATACTTCACGGATAACCACGTGTCAATATAGTTCCAATCCTTTGCCTGGGCTTGCTGTTGACGCGCTTGAGAAGGCGAAAAAATAGCCCCGGGCGACCATTGGGATGCCATTGACGAGAATGGTTAAGTCTATGGCTCGTTTGTGAAAAGACAATGCTTGTAGCATCCGTGATTTCGTTGTTACCCTGCTGCGGCGCTCACAAACAAAAATGTATTGCTGATGTGGGGTTAGGTGAATGCTCGCCACATTTTGCACTGGACATCACCACAACTCAAATGCATATTTGTTCAATAATACTTCGACATACGCTCACTGCCGACCAAGCTATAGCTCAAGTATGAATTACGTATAGGGGCCTCATCTACATCCTGAAATTTTACACATGCTTTGGTCAACTCCAAAATTCGGCTGAACGTTTTCTGACAGACGTAAAGAGATATGGCAAAGAGGAACAAGGGGAGAGGAGGGAAAAAAGGAGAAAAGAGGGATGGAGAAGGTGGAAGAGACAGTGGAAGAGACAACAGGAGGCATGGCAGTGGCAGCAACGCTTTTCCTCTTGGTCAGCTAGGCAACGCTCTATCATTTACAAATTATGGAGGGATGAGTAGGTGTCCAGCCATCGCAGAATATATGCACACTGGTACTGATTAGGCATGTTAAGATTTAGGACAATATTCGTACTCTCTTCAAGATGAGGCGCGGGACACAGAACGTCACCGCTCTACCCTCTGGTCCAGTACTAAACTTCGTAACAACAAGGTCACTTTTGTGAGCGCTGGCCATTTCGATGCAAAAAAGCTTATGGAGTTAGATCCTCATGATATGCGAGGCTCAAAAGATACTAGTAGTTTAGCAGAGAGCCTTCAGGACCCAGTCACGCAGCTGATTGGTACACCTGAAGGAACGCAAATACGTGAGGCAGTGGAGGTAGACAATCTAGTGAGCGGCTATTCAGAAGGTTTGGGTGTTCCACCACCTGATGTTTCAGAAACTGCTCCAGGAGTTCCCAAAAATGACTACGGAGCATTAAATACGCACGCTATTGCGTATGAGTCTGGTAGCGCGACCCCAGCAGGCTTGTCACTATCAGTGGAACAACCACCATCACCAACGCCCTCTGACTCGAGCCAAGAAATGATTCTTTTTGCTGGTAGGAATCAAGATACGAACATCGCCAACAAACAAACAGCACGGAGACCTACTTCGTCTAGATCTATTTTTGAAGAGTCTTATACTCAAGATATGCCAGATTTTTCCTTGCAAACAGGCGGCGATTGCGGTAGCATCAAGTTGGGAGAATTGCCATCTTCGGAGGCAGTGGAGATTCCTGAACGTCCTCTTCCTGCACAGAAACCGAAGGTTATACGAGGCAATAGGGAAAGCGACATGATCGCTGACTATATAGCTAACTTGAAAGAGCATGGTGATATGGAAACCTTAGCTCTTAGCGGAGCTTACGCAACACGTGAGTTGGGTGGATCTGATACGGAAGACTGGCAAGAGTCCGGAGATGAGGATGAACCACCAGCCACAGATCGCCAGACTACAGCACGGGAATACGCTGTGTGTGGGTGGGGTACGCCAAGTCTTCACCACCATGACGCTGCCAGCGCATATATCGATACCTTGGGCGATATTGACTCCATCCTCGCAAAACGCTCCCGGCCGACTGGCGACCAGTTCCTGGTCCAGTTCAAAGGCTACTCAATCAACGATGTCAAATGGATCCCGCGTGCATCCCTAACGGCAGAGCGCCAGTTGGAACACATCGCTGCATTTGAAAATTCTGAGGGACCGGAAGTCGGCACCTATGGGTCGGGGGATAGTGATGACATGGATGAAGATTGGGGTGATGGTGAGGATTTGCAGAAAAGAAGAATAACCGCTATGACTGACGGGAAGCTTGCACGGTTATTTGCGAGGCAGAGCGGTTTGGGAATGGCATCTAACAGATTAGTGGGTTTTGATGATACCGGCGGCACAACTAGTGACGAAGATTTGGTTGGCGATGAAAGTTTTATTGAGGCTTCGATCTCTAAAGACAAGAAGGCTTCGCGGCGAAGAGGTGGTTCCTCTTCTGCCGCTCGGATTGCTGATGCCTACGATGGCTTCGATATTATGGATTTCGAGCGGCCAAGCTTGAGGAGTCGGAAAGGTCGAAAGGCGGCGTTGCCTTTCAATCTCTCTGATTCTGAATTAGAGGCCAGCATCTCCTTGGCATGGGGCAAAGATCGCAAGAAAAAGTCTGAAAAGAAGAAGGAGAGAGCTGAGCTTCGTGCTCAAGGGATTTTTGGCAAGTATAATGATACCAACCCCGACCTGAGAGCCAAATATGATCAGGGCATGACTACCATGGAGCTCGAGTATGAGATTAGGCAGTTCCTCCTTTCCGACCGCCAACAGTTTGTCACCTCTCTCTGCGGTTAATAGTATCTTTCTAACGCCTTTTCTAGGCTTATTTTTCCCCCTATGGAAAAACATCGGCGAAAGATGCTGCACGAAACTGGCGCTCTTTTCCATCTCAAGTCTAAGTCCTGTGGGAAGGTTCAACGTTTTACCACTTTATACAAATCGGCCTCTTCGCTCACTACACCTTCTGACGTCGAGCGCGCATTCAGCAAAGTAAAGGCACGCGGGCTTCTTTCACGCATGGGTATCCGGAGCGGTAAGTCAGCGAGGGACTCCAATGTGCGTTCTCGTCACGGTGGGGCAGGGGATAGATCTGCCAGTTACCGAGACGGCGAAATCGTTGGTGCTGCGGCGCCGGAGCTTGGGATCGATAATAAGGGTAGGCAGATGCTAGAGAAAATGGGATGGAGCAGCGGGACGGCCTTAGGGGCTCTAAACAATAAAGGGATCTTGCAACCCGTAGCTACAGTGGTCAAAACCACAAAAGCTGGGCTGGGCTAGGGGTCATACTCTTCTTCCTTTGGCTTGGATTCTAGTTTCCAAATCGTCTGCCTCTAATGAGTTTGTGCATCTCGGCAGTGGGGCAATAAAGAGCACACTAAGGGGTCGTTCTGGTTCGGGATATGGCAGTTTTGTTTGCTACAGGTTCTACGAATTGCGGGTCGGGGGTGGCTGACTCACATCTATTTCGTACTTCATGAGTAGGTGTATCTTTGAGCCATAGAATGGATGATCAATAAAATTGGTGGTAGGATACCCGCTTTGGGTAGTTCATGAAACCTATTATTTTGGGGGGTTTTTGCTTCCTAGGTCCACTACATCGGATTTTTGACAATGAGTGTCCTATCTTGTGTCTTGGATGATGCCGAAGCTTTCAGTTTTAACTTCCATGCTATTTACACTAAACGCCTGTCACCGCCACATATTTTCTAATGCCACAAACCCATAGTAGGCCTAGTAGTGTGCCCGACGATATGTAGAATTCAAAGTCTTCTTCGGAATGAATCCTCTCTTTTGGGACTTGGGTGGCCTCTCGGTCAGCTTTGTCCACAACTCAATAATCCCAGTGCGAGGTGCGGGAAGCATGCTGTATTGGAGACTATAGAGGTTTTTCCGGTGGATAGGGGGAACAAAACGTCCAGTTGCCAGGCAGAGGATAACGCGGGGAGAGACATAATGATTTCGAAGGCGGTGGCCAAGCTGGAAATATTGCCGGAACATAGCCCTGAAGGACAATGGCACAGACTATCGAGATATCAGCAGTGTTTGCGGGATAAGCTTGATAGAGATGACCTGCCTTGAGGTGAATGTAGGATGTTGGTGGGCTAGGAACGGTTGGTGAAAAGTATAGAGCAACGTCTTGGGTATCTCGAAGTTCGAAACGGATGCCACCTAGTCAGCATTAGAATAGGTTCCATATTCATAAGCAGATGCCTTGTATATTTACCTGGCAAGCGTTTGGAATCTTTTAATCGAAGCATCAGCGCGAAAAGCGGGAAGTGGTTCAGAAATGCTAGTAGAGTGTCCAGCGCTGCCTTAAATGAAATAATAACCATACGCGCCGATGCAAAGGTTAGATAGAAGACAACAACCGTAGGAAGTAGGAAGACCAGTAATGTGAAGAGAATTGTGCCGAGAAGGAGCTGGTCGAGATCATAGTCAGAGGAATCGATTCGGTTCCGTAAGACATTGCGCTTCTTCCCCCGAAACAAGTGGAAGAGAGAGATTATTATTGTCAACTGCCAATTGAATATTCGAGCCGATGCAATATAGAATGAATAAATATGTAACGTAAGTACGGAGAGCAGGTCGGAGAAAAGCGATATGGGCATGCTAGCCCCCGCAAAGCTAGAAAACCCGATGAAGTATATGATATGCGGGAGGAATGGCTTCAAATTGGCCACACAACCTACGCACTGTCAGTCTATCAGAACTGTATACGATAGTGGTTGATGTTTGGACGAACCTGCCCAATACTCGATAACCCACAAAAACAAATCGCCAAGGAATGCAGCTAGTTCATTGTTTAATTTCAATCCGGCTGGCCAGTCCATTAGCCAAGATATCATCCCTTGAAGACCCTCTACGGTATATGAACTCAGGATATTGTCGATCTGAAATGCGACATAGCCAGCGTTGTCGATGATGTACGAACCTAAAGCAATTCCGATAATGACATCGTTTGCAACTAGCCAAAGGCTATTATAAAACCGTATGTAGTCTGGGTGGCGATTGGTGACGCTCTCCCAATCATTTTTTCTTTGGCGCAATGTTAAATATTGTATGGGCCAATAGCAGAACTGTTGAAGCCGGATGTCGACTTGCTGGGCCGTCGCAGATACATCTTTCAACGCAGCATATTCGGGCCGTAAACGCCATTCTAGGACTTGAAGTATTATCTCAGCCACCATACGGTGGCACAAGAGACCAACAATAAACGTTCTGCGTAGCACAGGATAAACCCAAATCGTGATCAGATCCCAGAGACCTAGGTATACATAGTCCCACAGGGTAGATGCAGATTCAACTACTCTTTCGCTGACACTTAGGCTACGTTTAGGTCGCGTTCCAACAAGGCCTATGTTGTCCTTTAGGAGCTTCCCCAGTTCGAAGGAACAGTTGACCTGGTTGAGTATGATTGGTAGTGATAGCTCCTTCTGCGAAGGAGGGTGAGTTGTAACCGTATGGAGCTTGAGCTTGGCTACGAGCTTAGCCTTCCGGTGCCGTTCCTGTATTTCCTCAGCATCGACACTGCCGGAACCCTTTTCCAGTATGTCTGCTTTGTCTCCAAGAGCAAGTGCAATCGGATTGAGTGACATGTATTGCATTTTCGTGGGATGTGGCCGGTCAAACATAATCACCTGCACCACAACGGTGCAATCTTCTGGACGGCATACCTGCGGGAGCTGAGAGGACGGTTTGGTGTAAACATAGAAATGAGATGGATTGAATGTTTTGGGCACGACAGCAGGGTTGATTGTCCCTAATACGTGCATTGATGGCTTACCGCATAGCTCGAATATCCGGGCAATCGAATGTGGCGCGTTTCGAAATAAGATTCCAATACGCAACGCATTCTCGACATTTCGAGCCTATTCAACAGCTGATTAACCCTGGCCTCGGCGTTGTGCCAGATGACTAACCTCAACATCTTCCAGGATTGCAATGACGAAAAAGTCCAGATCCGAATTTCTCCAACCAACTATAGTTCCGGAAGACTCTGTTCGGGGCGCATCCAATGGCCAGAATATTCTCATTAATCCATTGTTTGCAACCATGCTTCGATTAAAACGAACCTCGCCGCCGGAGTTGCTCACGGGCTGAAATCCCGCCGTTTGGGGACCGAGGATGCTAGACCTATGAGCCGCATGGTAAAAAAAGGATCCGCGGGGTGGGACGTACCTGAGTGGCTTCTCTCGCAGCAATTCGTTCAACCGGCACAATAAAAAGGAAAAAGAATACGGTGAGAATAGCAAATCCCCTCGCAAGGCGGCCCTAGAAGACAACATATATTAGAACAAAGACTCAACAAACATATATCCGGTATTCCCAACACCACGTTTCCTGTGGGGACTCACCACCACGCCGTGCTCCCAAGCAAAGATGCACAGATCAATCCCTCTTGTGACCAGATCCCACCTCGCAGTGATGTAGCCGGCTACAAAGATACCGAGGGTGAGGATTGAGAAGGGGTGCATTAATCAGTTGCTATAATGGAAGCATCTGTACACTGCTCGATTCGAGAAAAGAAGTGGAATATTTATTGTGGCAGGCCGGATTCAATTAAAGATTCTGACGGCCAAGAGCACACGGTAGGTAAACGAGGTGATCCAGAGCAAGAAGCCAAGTAAAGTACCGTAGAGTGCGTTGCTGAGCGCCAGATCAGTCTGGGCTGCCCAGGTGTTGTTTAAGATAGTTGATTCTAGAACGAAGCACTTGGCTTTTGCCATTTGGACATGGATTGGGGCTAAGCTTTTTTGCGTCACGTGGAATATGCAGAGCCAAGCGACATTCCATTTTCAATTGTCTTCAAACGAGTACGAGCACAGTGTCAAGTGTCAAGTGGAGCTATAAGTTATAGAGGAATTGGCTGATGATGTAGCCTTGGAGACGCTTTGGCAGCAAGGTGCTGCCTTGCTAATCTAGGTACTTGGGCGGGTTTTATACATGATTAATGCGTATCACAATCCTGGGGACTGTTAGCTTAATAGCACAAACAAAACACTAGAGACAACTGAAAATGCTCACATTTTCGTTTCATATGGTCCGCATCGCTCTCCTCGCCGTTGACCCTAGCTTCATCTAGCATGGTGTCGATTCCTTTGGCCTTCAAAGCTTTCTAAAACCGCCACCAAGCGTGTCAAGTCACCGAAAGAAAATATCATTCCTGGGGCTCTTACAGTGAGACATTGTCTATATTGTGTGAACAGCGGCTCGCACTCATCTGTCGATGAATCACCTCTCAGAAATTCTATGAGTTGTTACGGGCCGTCCGCACACAACTGGATAGAGAACTACTGACTTTCGCTGTACCACTTCAGGAAGCAGGAATCATATCGTCTTTTGTCTCTTGATCAATAGAGGTACTAGCACGATAGAAGGGACCTACTCACTCTTTTGCTTCATTACACTCAGGTGCCAACGACGCTGACATTGGAGCTTAGGAACCGTGTTCTGATAAATTACTAGGGTAAAACGCACTCGACTAAGTCGAAAGAATTGAGGCTCTGCGGCCTCTCGGCTAAAAGTTGCCCAAGTTTCTCCAAAGTGCCTATAACCACTGAGAGGCACCCAACAATGGATGCCTTTCAAGACTTTAGGTCGTTTGAAGAAAAAATCTCATCCGCCCTTGTTGATACCACCAAGATTGTCGGACAGCTATCTTCCCAGGACCTGTCGTTCTACCGGTCACTCGATCCAGCGGTTTCTGCATCTTTAGACAAGCAGAACGCACGCCTTCTCAATCTGGCAGAATGCCTCCTTAAAACAGCTGTCTCTGGATCAGAGACCGAGGCGCCAGATGTTAGGGAGGTGGACGAATTGGACAACAATTGGCGTGGACTCGTTGAAGTGGTTGATTCGTTGTTAGAGAGAGCTGACGTTTGCTTGGATGAATATACTGGGGTTATCAAAAAATCAAACCAAGCAGAAGAAGTAAGACACTTCGCACTTATATCGGCGCACGTTTTAACTAAAGCTACCAGGCCGCTATCCCTAGGCCACCACCGTCCAAGCAAAGCTCCCATAATGTTCTTCACACCAGGAACGATCTGCGGAAGCCGCAGCTTCTCTTCAAAAGAAAACCATTGAACGACACTAATGGCCCCTTCAAACCACTACTCACCGCGAAGCCACACGCGGCATTACCACTGGCACAAAGTTTGGACACCATTGTTGATGGAAATGGCACTGAACAGTACGAACCCAACTTTCGCTCGCGTCTCTGTCTAGATCGGACGGAGGTAAAAAGGGAGAAGGAAAGGGATTCACTAACAAGCATTCAAGATCCAAGCACCCATATGAGACTGAAATCCTTCAACTTCAATACCCATCTTGTGTTTATACAAAACTTCCACCCGTTCAATACAGTTCATTTGAGACCACATCAGCCACCTGGGTCGACACCCCAGAAGCTGTTGTATTAATGTTAGAGGAGCTCAGGGCCTCGAAAGAGATTGCAGTTGACCTTGAGCATCATGACGCGAGATCTTACGTTGGACTTGTATCACTAATGCAAATAAGCACGAGGGACAAGGATTGGATTGTGGATACCCTAAAGCCATGGAGAGAAGACCTTCAGATGCTCAATGAAGTGTTTGCGGATCCGGGTATAGTTAAGGTCTTTCACGGCGCCTACATGGACATAGTTTGGCTTCAGCGGGATCTTGGACTCTACGTTGTGGGGCTTTTTGACACATATCACGCTGCTTCAGCTCTAGGGTATGCAGGGCAGAGTTTAGCGTTTCTTCTACAAAAATTTGTGGGCTTCAGCGCCGATAAACAATACCAACGGGCCGATTGGCGGATACGGTTCGTCCCAACACCTCACTTTGATATTTGCCCCTGCTGACCACCGCTCCATCAGGCCACTCACAGAAGAGATGTTCAAATACGCACGATCCGATACCCACTTCTTGCTCTACATTTACGACAACTTACGAAACGAACTAATTGATAAATCAAATCCTACAAATCCTTATCTAAACCACATCGAGAACGTTCTCGCCCGGTCAAAAGAAACGGCTTTGCTAACATACGAACCTGATATCTACGATGAGGTTTCGGGGGCGAACGCCACGGGATGGTCTATCATGCTTAAGAAGACCCCCACAAACTTCACGAATGAACAACTTTCAGTCTTCAAGGCAGTACATAGATGGAGGGACAAAACCGCCCGACAGGCTGATGAAAGCCTTAATTATGTGATGCCTAAACGCATCTTGTTCAGTATTGCAAGGGTCATGCCAGTCGATGTGCAGTCTTTGCTTGGCCTTTCTCGAGACATGCCTACACTGATCAAGTTTAGGGCAAGCGAACTCGTAAAGGCTATTAAGCAAGCAAAAGAAGATGCCGGGAAAACCAATCCCCAAACGCCTAGCCGTGAGTTTGTACACAAAGGAAAGATCGCTCCGAGTTCGTTAGGTGCGAGTGCTCCTTCCAAGGGTCTAGAAGTACAAGATGAGGTTAAGTCGGCCAGCAGTACCTGGGCATTAGGGGCGGCTACAATTGCCGACGTATTCTCGAATCAAACTAAGGGCAGTACTATACATGCGAAGACTGATACGTCTCTTTTTTGGGGCGATGCATTTGGTAGTAGTTTATGGCACCCTGCAGAGAGAGCTGGCCCTATCAACAAAGGCATCCGTTTGGCGTTACCACTTCCGCAGCTGACGGCCGAAATTTTCGAAGCTGGAGCTGGTATGGGACCGGGCCCGCCAGTTGCTGATTCAGAGGCACGGGCTGAACATCAGTTTGTTAAGAAGCGGGAGAAAATAGGGCAGGATGAGGAAAACATTTTTATCATCAAGCAGCTCGGAGGGGGACGAAAGAGGAAGCTGGACGAGGATGAGATACCTGACGCTGCAGTTTCTGAAGATGAGCGCAAGCCTGAGGCTGACGAGCCGAGTGTTGCTACCGATTATGATATGGGCAAGGTTAAGACGCGAGCTCTTAAGACGGCCCAAGAGCTTAAAGGTGCGAAGAGTGAGCGTCGACGCCTCCGGAAAGAGAAAAAGAGGAGGAAAATAGAGCAAAAGAGGCAGAGTGAAGGCGGAGTCCGCAACGGTGCAGAAAGCGACGAAGATCTTGTGGCAGGTGTTGAGAAAACGGACCAAAAGCCATTTGACTTCTCGTCGGCACCCTCAGTGCTACATGGAAAAATCGAAGTGCCAGATCGCTCGAGCCCGCGAAAAGTATTTAACCCATACGAAAAATCTGGGAACGCGAGCAAGGGAATGCACAAGTCTAGGAGAGAGGTACCAGGAAAGAGTATCACTTTTAAGAGATGAAGGTATGCCGTGTCACATTATGACATGCCCGACAGAGCTTCCGCGTCAATAATTGATGCATGTACGTACATATTGCGGGTTGCAGAACGTCGGGGCTTGGCGAGAGACCAGAGCTCTACTTCGGGGGTTACATGGTACATACATACATTAGCAGCAATAAAGGACAGAATAGACGCGTCGCGGCACTCGAGAAAACCAACAACCAACATTGCACAGGGCGCTAAGGCCCAAGCCGGTCTGGGGGATCAGTCTGGGGGATCAGTCTGGTGCATAACGTAAACGATACCGCTGAATTGTGCATCCCTATGCTATACTGAGAGATTGGGGTCGGTTGGGTTTTATCTATAAATTGAGGATGACGTCCGAAGTTTGATAAGGGCAGGTTCTCTTGCGTGCTGGAAGTCGCGTTCTGTGGCGGTGGAGCCGAGTGCCGAGATTGGGTCCCCAAACACGGGCATCCGTGCACACAGGTCAGGCGGTTATTACGGGGTCGGATGTTCCTATTACATGTATTCTCAGGGCTGGAGGCTGGATCAGGAGCAATTCGTTTCCGTTACCCACAACCTCAGTCATAACTCGCTCGCCCACGCCCGCGCCCACACCCACACCCGCCCACCCACACCCACACCTGCCACACACTCTCCCTCCCCTTCCTAACCCCCTATTCGCCTTATCGAAGCTTTTAGCGTGCATGATGTGATGACGAGGATGGCCAGGAACAGGAGAAGGAGGATCAGCAAATGTTAAATGTTGGCCTCCATGCCTCGAGATGGTGAAGGCGAAAGGGAACCCGGTCCTTGATCACCGTTGTACTTGTGCATCCTAGAGGGCCTGCTTATTGTATATATACATGTCAATGGAGGGTGGAGAATGATGCAGAGTGTCGAATGTTATTCGTGCTTTTGTGCTCGCTTCTGTGGGAGCTCCCATGTGCGAGGCAGTTAGTCTGGCTAGTCTAGTTAGTCTACTTCGTGCATCTGCGCTGGCCACAACTCATCACACTCGTTCCTCGCGCGGCCAACTGTTTTCCTCGTCCAGGCTAGCCAGGCACACCCCTCAGTTTCCGAAACCACATTCGATCTAGTATTTCTCATCCTGTCCTTTCTCCATCCCCTCTTTCCTTCTCTGCTTCTACGGCTTCTACGACCAACTCATCCAAGAGTGTTAATTCATCTCCGCCGCGGTCCGCCATCGCTCCTTAACGCTGCCGTCTGCCTCCTTTGATTAATCCATCCGTCAGCAGAGAGACCAGGCGCTTTCGCATTCCCGAACGGGATCCTATCCCGCCTCCCGCACTCACGTCGAAGAATCGAAACTTTCTATCAGACTTGCTGGCGCTCTGCTTGGCTCACGGAAATCTTCTACGCTAAGGTATCAATAAAATTCAGGGAGTTGAGAGGGTTGCGCCCTAGCACCGAAGAAAATACCGTCTGGGTTGCGACGAATCCAACTTAGAGTTTCGAGTCAACATCGTAATTTCCATCGACCCCGAGCGCCTAGTCCCTTTCCTGCATATACACTGGATACCGGATACCATCTTTTGTACGGATTGTCGCAACCATTTCGGGTCGTAGTTATCTATTTTGACGCGGCGGATCCACCCTGATCGAACGAACATACGGCTGAACGAAGTTCTTTGTCATTCCTCGGCCGGGAGTGACAACCCTTCGTCCTTTCAGATCGCGAAGGGCGATCTAGACCGCGACAGCCGCACTTCATTTAGCCAGGAAGCATGTCGGTTGCTATGATGCTACCAACTCCCTCCAGAGCATCAACGTCTTCTTCATCCTCTTTCGCACCAGTCTCACGACAGAACACAATGTCTTCCGCAGATGGACGTTCCGCGCGGCAGTCGAAGCGCTATTCGGTCACTGCGCTATACCTATCCATGTCCGCGAACGAGCGAGACATGGAAATTGAAGATGACCTGGCAAAAGGTAATTCTAATATGTTGGGGACTCCTCCAAGGGGGCTCACACTGACAATCACTAGCGCAGAAAATTCTACGGGATCTGAAGATGAAGATATCCGCACAGTCGAAGAAGAACTTTGTCCTTGAGAAAGACGTGCGATACTTGGATTCGCGGATAGCTCTACTCATACAAAACCGTATGGCGCTCGAAGAGGTGAGCATAAGGAAGCCTCCCGGTTACGGGGTGTATATTAACGGGTTTGGCTGCAGCAAAATGAGGTTGCAAATCATCTTGACGATGCCGCGGATGTGCAAGAGGGTTTCTTCCCGAATGATGAGAAGACACAGAAATACGGGAATCTACTTTTTCTGCTCCAATCCGAACCTCGACACATCGCTCACCTCTGCCGTCTGGTTACAATGGCTGAGATCGATTCCCTCCTGCAGACCGTGATGTTCACTATATATGGAAATCAGTACGAAAGTCGCGAAGAGCATTTACTTCTTACTATGTTTCAGGTCCGCCGTTTCTGATCCTTTTTTTTTTGAGATATGATGGTTGTTTTCAGGAGGTAGCCCGCTGACTAAGTTGAGGGGGTATTCCCCTCATTATTCGCGCTCTAGTCTGTCTTAACTTGGCAATTCGATAATACGCCCGAATATTCTTCTCTACTACGGGCAAACACCCCTGTCTCTCGAATGATGACGACTTACACACGGCGAGGACCTGGCCAGAGCTACCTGAAAGTGGTTTTGTCAGAGCGGATCAACTCCCTTATTGAATTGAGGGATCTCGACCTAGAAATAAACCCGCTCAAGGTGTATGAGCGCATGATTGCTCAGATCGAGGAAGATACCGGTAGCTTACCTGCTTCGCTGCCAAGAGGTGTGACTGCAGAACAAGCGGCAGACAACGAACAAGTGCAGGCTATCATCGAGCCCAGATTGACAATGCTTGTGGAGATCGCTAATTCATTCCTCACGACTATTATTGATAATTTGGAAGAGACGCCATATGGGATTCGGTGGATATGCAAGCAGATCCGCAGTCTATCGAGGGTCCGTACCTAAACACCCGGATTGCTTTGAGTTCCTCCGACTAATGGTTCTGCAGAGAAAATACCCAGATGCACAGGATCAGGTCATATGTACGCTCATCGGAGGCTTCTTCTTTCTCAGATTCATCAATCCAGCCATCGTCACACCACGTTCATATATGCTGGTAGACGGCACACCCGCGGATTATCCCAGGAGAACACTGACACTAGTTAGTACACTTATGTCTGGTGGATTGAGCTCCAGCTGATGTCTGCCATTCAGATTGCCAAAATGCTGCAGAACCTAGCAAATAAACCATCCTACGCGAAGGAGCCATACATGGCGAAATTACAGCCATTCATCCATCAAAACAAAGAACGAGCCAACCAGTTCTTGAATGACCTTTGCGAGGTCCAAGATTTCTATGAAACCCTTGAATTGGATAACTATGTAGCACTGTCCAAGAAAGATCTTGAACTTTCTATCACCCTAAACGAAGTGTATGCTACTCATGCTTTACTTGAAAAGCATAGCGCTGAATTAGTAAGTGGGGTCGATGCCAATATGTCCTCGTTCACCCCTAACTCTTTACTAGGCCAAAGATGAAAATTCGCATCTCAGTGTGTTGCTTCAAGAATTGGGGTCGGCCCCGGCGCAATTACCTCGAAAGGAGAACAGAACGATCAATTTACCTTTATTCAGCAAATGGGAGACGGCTATCGATGACCTTACCGCAGCTCTGGACATTACCCAAGAGGAAGTGTTCTTTATGGAGGCCAAATCAACATTCGTCCAAATTATGCGGTCATTGCCTCCAAACTCCTCTGTCATGAGACGACCACTCCGACTAGAAAAAGTGGCTGACGCAGCGGCAACCCTCCGTAATGACGCTGTTATGGTTCGGAAAGGTATCCGAGCCATGGAGCTTTTAAGCCAGCTGCAAGAGCTTAGAGTCATCGATAGGGCCGATTCGTTTTCGCTTCTGCGTGATGAGGTTGAACAGGAGCTGGTGCATCTAGGATCTTTGAAGGAAAAGGTTGTTGACGAGACAAAAAAGCTAGACGAGGTCTATCGCACGATTCGTGACCACAACGGGTACCTGGTTGGACAACTGGAGACATACAAGTCCTATCTGCACAACGTTCGAAGCCAATCGGAAGGCAAGCAGAGAAAACAGCAAAAACATCAAGTGCTAGGGCCTTACAAGTTCACACACCAGCAATTAGAAAAGGAGGGCGTCATTCAAAAGAGCAACGTGCCAGACAATCGACGGGCAAATATCTATTTCAATTTCACTTCGCCCTTGCCAGGAACCTTTGTCATCTCTCTGCACTACAAGGGTAAGAGATCCTGTATAGCCCCTGACAAACCCAGCTAACCACATACGCAGGGCGCAACCGCGGACTCCTTGAGCTAGATTTGAAGCTCGACGACTTGCTCGAAATGCAAAAAGACAATCAAGAAGATTTGGATCTGGAATACGTTCAATTCAATGTTCCAAAAGTTTTGGCTCTCCTTAACAAACGCTTCGCTCGGAAGAAGGGCTGGTAAGAGTAGGAGGGCGGATCGATATTATTATTAGTTTTCACCTCAACGGAGTCTTGCAATTAAGGGGCGGGGCACAGAAGAGCAGTACTGTCCTCCGCGTTTCATCTTCCTTCTAGGGACACGTATTCCGGCAGTGTACGATTTGAGACGAGCATGACCAAGGATGGATTCCTAACTTCTTTCGTTTTCTTTCCTTGCTCAGATAGCTCTGTTGGTAATCTCTGAAGTTTTTGGTCGGGTCAAAACCCCTTCACTTTCTGCAATTTCTACCCATGTTTGCACTGGCGTTTCGTGTTTCTAATTCCTGTAAAGATGATTGGGATCTTTCTAATTTCGAAAAATGTTGCGGCTGGTCCGGAGTTGTCGTTCACGGCGAACCGTTCATACCATAGCTCTAGCTTATCATTTAATAGCAGGAAGACGCGGTAACTCCAAGACCAAGGTGAATAGCATTGCGTGTACATGTACATACAGAACAGACCCATGTAGACGAATGACGTCGTGATTGATGTTTGAGGTATCGTGGCTCTGCAGATAATCGGCCTGCAAAGAGAAACTAGTTCCAGCAACACGGATGATGAGTCATAACTGGGGCAGTTGAGTCTGGTGTCACTCAAGGCCTGGGAGCCGGTATGAGTAGAGAGAATAGAGTCACCAAGTGTCAAATACTGAGTCTACTCAATAATGTAATTATGCTACGGAGCTTAGGCTTTTCTAGTGTTGCGTCAGTAAAAAAAAATAAAAAAATAAAATGCCAGCCAGCCCCAGTTTTTATCAGGCGACAACTCCCGACTTTCCTCCCGTTCGCTCGTTCGATCTCCATCCTGTTCTTTCAACCCAGACCATGTAATTTTGCAGCCTCGATTTCACCGGGCCGAACAACCACTCAAAAACCTCTAGAGCACTCGTTCTCTTGTGTTGAAAGCTTTACTGAAATTTCACCTGCATCATGTCCGCGTACATTGCTATTCCCGCTCGCAGCTCGAAGGGCGGCCAGAAGCAGCAACAGGAGCAACAGGAGCTAGGCGGCAGACAAACACCGGGCTCTTCCTCGTCCTCATCGACGGCTTCTTCGTATTCGTCCTCTCCAAATACGGCACCGCTCTCTCTGCAAATCACATCCTCGCCCCCCATGTCCGCGAACCCGACTCCGCAACGTTACCGCCGACCGTCGTTGCTCAGTGAGTCAAGTTCCTCCCCGGTCAGACGGAGAAGCTCGCATGCAGCTTGCAATCCAAACCGATGAATTTCTGAAGATTACTGATGACCGTTGGTGCTCGCCGCGATAGGTTCTTCGATCTCGAAGCAGGAGCATACTGTGGTTGACGTTGGACATCCAGACGGGCCGCCACGATTGGTACGTTGCGGCTTCACTAGCTGCCTGTTCCACCAATTTTAACATTCTGGGGCTAGTCTGCTGACATGGAGGTGCGATAGATAACATGTGTGAAGGCGTCACAAGGCTTTGATTGGAACCAAGGTACGACCTCGAAAAAAGTACCCAGTTGTGTGTTCGGTTCTTTTACGCCCTGTTTATACTAATCCTTCGTTCTCCTAGACATCTTCCTTCCATCCCGACACGACCGCGAGTCCTCACTGGAAGCGAGGAAAGACCCAGTCCATGAGATCCTGTTGACGGAGTCGGAGATTGCGTCGATGTTCCCTCAGTAGCCCCAAGCTAGCGGCACAGCATACCCCCAAGCTCCTCAACGGATATTCTATCTATTCTTTTTCGAGCAATAGACTTTTTCTCCCACCTTGTCGCACTTGCGGACAACATGCCATTACCCTTAATGTTCTGGAATGTGGGCCTGTAGGGCAAAACTGGCGTACTGATTGCTGGATTTTTTTTTTTTCCCTTCTGGACCTTGGATAGGGCGGGATCGGGAGGCGTGTCTGAATCGAGCATGAAGCTCAGCTTCACGGATATCTTGCATAAGTTCGCTGCATCTTAGTCGCTCCTTAAGAGTGCCACTGGCCAAAGTGCTTGGTTCGATTTACTGTATCTTAATTAAGCGTCATTTTCTATCTTCAATATCGACTGTCTCCCCCTGTATATCTCTAGAATCTCGGTTTCCTTCCAACAATCTATTCTGCCCCGCCAGAGAGTTCGGTCGCTTAAATAGAACCCCCACCAAACAACCGCCTGCGGCTCTGCGCCCGTCCCTTGCTGCAGGTACGAAACAAAATCCCAAACCAAAAAGGGCCCTCACCCGAGACAAATACCATCAGACCAAACCATGGACTCCAGCCATCACCGCAAAATAGAACTCCAATCCCCAGAGGACCTCCGCTACCTCATCGATAACGTCTCGCGCCGCGCGCGCGAGAAAATAGACCTCAATCTCCCACCGTCAGCGGCGCCAGAGGGCGAAGACGCGCTGAGAAGACGCGTCGAGGAACTGGTACATGAGGTTAGTTAGTTAGGACCGTTGCTGGTGCACCCGCACACCCCCTCCGATGACGAGGAAAGACGAAAAGAAAAGAAAGAAGAAGAAGAAAAAAAAAGAAAGGCAGGATTTATAGGCTGACCCCGGAATCGGTTTGGGTCGGATTAACAGTACGTCCAGCGGACGTTCGAATTCGCAAGACAGAGCATCTCGATCAACGGCATGGACGCCAACGCCGTGTCCGAGATATTCAGCCGGGAGATAGAAGGCATGAACGCGCACCCCCCTCTCCCCGTTCGGTGCGATTCCCGCCTGACGAGTCGTTTTTCTTTTTTCCGTAGAGTTCGAGCCGTACGACCGCCGCCTCCACACCCGCGTCCAGACGCTCCAGGCCTCGATCGAGTCCTCCACGCTCGCCCTCTCGCAGCTCCGCCGCGATGCCCCGGCCGCCGCCGCGGATGCTTATATACGACAGTCCGCTGAGCGGGCCGCCGCCGCCGCTGCCGCTGTCGCGGAGCTGAATGCCGCTGCGACGGTCGTGGAGGGGCGGATGCCGCTGGATCTGAAGCCGTTGGAGAGGCAGGAGGAGGTGGAGAGGGCGTATGGGAGGTCGTTGGAGGTGTTGGGGGGGTTGAAGAGTGGGTTGCCGGCTACGGCGGCGAAGCTGGAGAGGGCGAGGAAGGCGGCGGAGCATGTCGAGAAGACGCGGTGATGGGAGAGGGGCTGGCGTTATGGAGTTTAGGGCACGGGTTGTGATCTAGCATCGGAATTTCCCCAGTCGACATGTAAAAAATACGGATTGCAATGGCGCCCCGGCAGGGCAAAAAAGCCGGTGCCTTTTTTGTATTATCAAGATGATTGGTGGGCGGGGACTAGCCCTAGAAAGCAAGCACTCCATGTCCTTCTCAAACTCAAAGTCACACACAAGCCAAACAAAAGGTCTACCACGCCCAATAGTTAGGGATCTCTTCACATGAATATTGCTGATCTAGAAATTTCTGATGCATCACAAATCTCCTGTATAACTGCTCCCGTTTACACGGTACGTTGCGTCTCCGTTTGCTGACAGAAAAGTGAACTTCATCTATATGTAACGACTTCTTCCCGAGCGCCGTCCTTGGTGATAGTGGATTTCCTAAGCGGTGGCTGGAGCGGGAGCGGGAGCAGTCTGTGCGGCTGCGCCGTTGGTGGCTTTCTCCTCCTCAATAGCAGACTCAACTGCAGGTGTTGCCAAGGGATCCGCGACGATCTCGGTCGGAGCGTTCTCAATTGTCGTTGGCGCGTGTTTCTGCTCCTCCTCAGGCGCCCATTTTGGCGGCCTCGCCCACTCGGGTTCCTGCCAGGGGCCCATGTCGCTGAGCATGCATCCGCCATCGCACTCACACTCGCCACCATATTCCTTCGGTAGGTTTTCCTTGGGGACTTGGCCAAGCAGTTCAGTCTGATACGTAGCGCCGAGGACGTGAATCTTTTCGACTGTGACGGGGTCCAGGAAACCCTTGACCATACTCCAGACGGAAGAGAAGCCCCACGGAGCGTTGATGATGTAGAGTTTGCCGAGGCGTTCAGGATAGTAGTTTTGAGAGATAGCGGAAGCCTGCTTGACGTAACTGTAAACAGAGCTGAACTTTGACAGGCCCACTCCTTTCAAATCCATGATAGTGCAGCAGGTCTCGAGCAGTTGGCCAGACTTTCGAGAACAAGCGGGAAGACGGGGGTCCGCTAGTTTTTCGTATTCAACAACAAGGTTCGACAGCATGCGCTCAGCGGTCGTGATCTTGTACATGGCGGTGAGGTCGATATTACCAAGCGCTTCAATGTAGACAGGTCGACCATCCTGGATGTTCGTCAGATGTGACCCCTCGTATCTGGACGTGAGAGAATTCACTCACCTTGTCAGTCTTGTGGTAATACTGTGGGTAGTATTCAAAGACCTTAGGCTTCTCTACATAGACAAAATTCCGTACGAGGTCGTCCACCTTGAACTCCTTTCGCCACTTCTCACAGTCGATGAACCTAACCAGAAATCAGTGCTGCTGAGAAGACTTCAAAACTAATCGCAGCGGATCTCGATGGCTTTGACATACATCTGCTTCGAGAGCTCAACATTGAATTTTCGTGCTCTCAGGAACCGAAGCTGCGTTGAAGGTAGACCCATCAGCCACCAATTCTCTCCTTTTTGCGCCAACGAGGCATCTCCAAACTTACCATTGTATGTGTATCTAACCTCTCCGTGTATCCTTCCTGCTCCAGTAGTGCACGTAGTTCCTGTACTTTGGCATCCTCTTCTGGTGTCGTATGTCCAGGATGGCCACCCTGGGGCGAGGCTTTCGTAGTGGGATAGTCATAGTTGTCATAATCCTTAGGTTCTACCGCTGGAGCGGGTGACGCTTGCTCTGCCATGCTAGATAAATGAGACGGTAAATAGAGCAATATCGGTGTATTGATTCTAGGATCGAGGAGAAACGACAATCCAAGGGTAAGCGGTCTTCGGCTGCACCGCTGGGACCTGGTCAAATTGTATTACTTGGCGGTAACGCAGTGACCGCTGCACCCACGTGCCATGCTTATTTCACAGTATAATCCGCTGAGTTTTTTCTCCTCTTTACTACGAATGAAATTAAACTATTGCAAGCTATCTGTGTCTTACTCTGAGACATTGTCTCGGTTTCAACAACAATCTGCCTCTACATATCCCCCTACAACATACCGCTTCATCATTGGTAGTACCTTTTACTCGTCAGCTAAATGGATCTGGTAGATATATTTGGGAGGGGTTGTAGTCGGCATACCGTGGATCATTGAAAACATGGTACTGGTGCCCACGCACTCCCTCTCCCTTAAACATTGCTGGGAAGCGGTGAGCTTCTGGCACTTGGTCCTCGCTAATGCGTTCATCCGAGTTCTCGGGTTGGCCCACCACGAACTTTCCGACCTATACAGAAAGAACAGCATTAGCGGTGATTCCTCTCCACGAGCCCCTCTCGCGACGTACCTGAATCTCTGTGTCTGTAATTGTTGACCGGCTGACTCTAGCGTATCCTACTCGCTTCAATCCCTTGAACAGGATATATTCACACCACCTATCCCAATCACTTGGATCAATGTCCCGCATTCCGCTCTTCTCGCCGACGTATGTGTTGTAGTTACCCTCTAGGGGCTTTGTAACGAGGTAACTAAGCAAAAATGCGGGGCGTGGTATATCGCCCATGAGCTTCGCAAGGTATTCACTCTGCTGACGACGGTCCTCTGGATCTTCTTCCTGGCCCGAGTGAAATACAATGACATCCACGAGCTCGCCATGCACATCTAATGTTGCGTGTATGGCTGGAGCCAACTCTCCGACCGGTGAAGGGAGTAGATGATGTGTTGAATTCAAGATCGGGAACTTCGAAAGCAAAGCAGCACCCCACGTATGCTTGTTAGGACCAGGACCATAATCAACATACATCCCAAGATCTTCTGCAAGGAACTGAGTCGTATCCCGATTGCCCATGATAATTCTCTGCAAGTCAGACTCCAACAGACCAATCACATCAATTTCCAGCTCCTTGATGACATCCCGCATGCGGCGCTCAGACGACCACATGTCATTGTCCAGCGAAAAATGAACAGTCCAGATACCCGCTGTAAGAACCTTTTCGTCTGGATGGTACGGCTTGTAGTCATACGTCGGGAAGCGTAGGTAGGCAATGGAGGCTGAAAGGAGTTGGAGAACAACTAGAACATAGATATAATAGGATCTCTGCTTACGCCCACCCCCAGATGTATGATGTCGGGGCTTCGAGCGAGATGCCGTTGCTGTCGCAGAGAACACTCCTGCACCAATTGAAAGCATCATCGCTGTCATCACCCAGTCTGTGTGTTCCCTCATCAGTGGACCACCCGGGACGAATGCATAAGCCACTACCCACACGTGAGCCAACACTAGAATATTGTAGATCAAGAATGCAAGGCCGAACGTAGTGCCTGGGGAGTGTCGAACAGCTGATGCGATGAAGGTAGGCGCAATAGCCATAAGATAAGCAGCCAGGGTTAGAGCACCGTAATATCCGAACCAATTACTGTAAAATGTCAATACAGCGGCAGCCACAGTACCAATTCCGTAGAGTGTCCAACTTCGGGCGAACTCTTCGTAAAACAGCCCAATAAGAAGACCAGCACCCATAGCAAAGATAGTGTATGCCCCATGAGGAGCAGAAAGGGGTCCTCGAACTGGATATCCTTCCCATACCCACAGGATCATGGTGCTCGAATCTGAGAGTAGCGAATGCATCCCGAATAGTAATCCCGCAAGGCCAAACGCAGCAGGTACCCCCGAACCCTTAGAGCTGCTTGGGGCTAAAAATCCAGTACCTTTCCTAGTTTCTCTTGTAGATCTTAAAACAGCCAAAACAGCCACGGCGAGACCAAGCTTGTTCCACCCACCATTATCCGCATGAACGATAGGCCAGATGGGGTTACTCGTCCAGAACGCAAATTTTGCGATGCTTGACGCAATCAATCCTATGCTCCACGCCGATATTCTCCCTTCTAGCCCTACAGGTTGCAATCGCTCTGCGTACCATGTAGCAGCCCATGCAAGGCAAGACATCCAGACAGCAAACCCAACGGTAAAAAGGCGATATACAGGAGATTTAATGAGATATGCGAGGAGACCGGAAAGAGCCAGTAAATGGGTCATGCGGAGATTTCGGAGGACAAAAGAGCGAAGGGGTCGAATCTGGAGCAGAAACGGCGACACAGTAGACATGACTAGGACCTCATAGCCAGATATTCCCATGTGCCATAGGGGAAAGTCTGAGACCGCTGTTAGACTGAATTACGTGCTAAGAGTATGGACATACACCATATAGTTAATCCAAGTGAAGTCAACATAGACCAAAACACGAACTAGTCGGTTACGTTAGCGCCACCTATTGCTCAAGAGGTGAAGTGAAACAGACTCCGTTGTAGACATCAGCAGCCGCGTCAATTGCATCGTTCCAGGAGAAGTCCCCGCTGAAGGTCCTGCTGACAGACCGATCTTTTCTAAAGAACACTGAATATTCTGCACATAGTTAAGCCTGGGGCATTACATACTCCTTTTCTAGAAGTGCATCAGAGAGTATGGCTTTGCTTCTGCAATTTTATCACCGTTTTAGAATTTTCCATCAAAAAATATCGGCATTCCCCTATTAAGAAGTTTCTATTTACAAGGGAAGCCATTTCACGTACCCTTTGCTAACGCCTTTGACATCCCGAACAACCAGCTCAAACCCCTCAAAATCCAGTGCCGTGACGGCATCGAAACCGACATCGAAAAGGATCAGTGCCCATTCAAAAAAGGCATAAGTAGTATAAGCTGTAAGACATCGAGTTTAGCATAAATCCGTGTATCTTCATCCTGATTAACATGACAGTACCTCCAGGCACCTTGTGTACCTTGTGTTGAATGAAGAAATAAATTAAGGGCACCAGCGTTCCGAAAAATAGTCCAGCCAGGTATTTCCTGTACTTCACTGCCCTTGCATTCCTTGGGCTTAGAGCTAGGCAGCCTAAGGTCCATGGGAGCGTGGCCACAAGATATGAGATCATGAATATGTCATGCCAACCATGGTCGTCTGTCGACGTTATGTAAGTCCATCCCCCACAGGTGATTGTACGAAATAAGCCAGTCCCCGCTACAAATTTAGGGAGGACTGAATTTGGTCGTGCCGTTAGGATATACCAAAGAAACACAAGAGCAAAGCGTGGGCCTCCAAAGCAGTCAGCGTGTTATTAACAAACATTCCTCAAATATACAAACACACCCGATGTGATGGCAATGAACAGCTGGAACACAGACCGCTCAGGGTAACGATCCCCGATCGTTGCCGATACGGAAGGGAACCATTCTTGAGGGTAGCCCTGAAATGTGGCTGTCAGTGACTACAACAAAACAATCTCAGACGTAGCAGAACCCACATAGTATTCGTTCTGGACGATCTTATGGTAGTGCAGAGAACTGTCGAAGCAAATCAGCCCGAGTTTGACAATCCAGGTTATAAAAAGCTGTCTAACATTCCAGTAATGAGTGCGCCAATAAATGCAGCTGTTGCAGGTTATTGAGAGTACCGTGATGGGGCACAGCCAAGGTTCTCACAATATGCTACAATCGTATGCGCCCACGACACCCATTTCCCAGAGAACTACTGATGGTTCAGAATTTATACAAGAGTCGCCAGCACAAGGAAGACCTACCGCAAAGACAACGTCCCCATCTTTATGCTTTGGACCCATTTGTCACTGCTGCTAGTGCCTTCTAACAACTGTCGATTATAACATACATTGAGTATAAGGAGGAGAGGGTAATACGGGGCACGAAGGAGGAAAGAATAGTAGAATTAAAGATTCAACCCCTGGATCGGAGTCGGAGGTTATCGACCACCCGCTTAGAAACGTACCCCAGTAAATCTCCGTTGAGGCTCGGCTAGCCATTAATTTTTTGCCCACCACAAACCTCATGTCAACATGGCAGGCGCAAGTGACAAGGCACGGTTTTACTTAGAACAATCAATCCCGGAACTACAAGAATTTGAGCGCAAGAAGATCTTTTCTAAAGTACCCAATATAGCTCAATAATTTTTATCAATCCGGGGCTAACATCTCGCGCAGGATGAGATTACCTCGATCACGAAGAAACGATCCGATTTTGAACACAAACTAAATGCTAGGGGTTCGCAGCCTTCTGATTATGCTCGCTATGCAGAATTCGAGATGAATCTAGAGTCATTGCGACGCAAGCGTGTCAAGCGGTTAGGCATCAAGTCCAACAATCATTCAGGCCAACGGCGGATATTCTTTGTCCTTGACAGGGCGACTCGCAAGTTCCATGGAGACCTCGGGCTGTGGATGCAATACATCGAGTATGCTCATAAGGAAAAGGCGAACAAAAAGCTTTCGCAGATAGTCACGAGCGTCTTACGCTTACATCCAACAAAGCCCGAACTGTGGATTTATGCAGCAAAGTATGCGGCAGATGCAGCAGACATGACCTCGGCAAGAAGCTACATGCAGCGAGGGTTGAGGTTTTGCAGATTATCAAAGGCATTATGGATCGAGTATGCAAAGCTGGAAATGATCTATGTTGCGAAGATTGCCGCTCGGCGGCAAATACTTGGCCTCGATAGAAGCCGGCCGCAGGATAGTAAGACAACTGAGGAAAACGAATTCGACCCAGACATCATTGCCTTACCAAAGCTTACAGCTGAGGACATTAATCCCAGTTTACGAAAGGACGATGAGCCTGACCAGGTTGCGTTACAGAATCTTAGCTCGACTCCGGCACTCACAGGAGCAATACCTCTTGCAATTTTCGACTCGGCTATGAAGCAATTCCAAAACGACGATTCTCTCGCGGAGAAGTTCTTCAGTCTCTTTGCGGGTTTTGAAGGCCTGCCATGCCTCTCGAAGATTCTACAACATGTTATCGACCATATGCTCAATATATGGCCCACCACACCAAGCAGCTTAAGCAGCTACTCTAGACAACCGATTATTGGTGTGGATCCCCACTCAGCAGAACTCCCCAGGGCCTTCCGTGTAAGCTTAGAGAGGATCAGGTTATCTACTCAGAAGACACAGAGAAAGTCGGAATTTCTTGAGATGGTAATTGGCTGGTTACTGCCGTTGCTAAAGATTACGGATCTCGATGCTAGTATGCACAAAGCGGTATCCGCAACAATAAAGCGAAACGCCCGAGAATATGGGGAAGCGGCACAGCAGGAAGGAGGGCTGGCTGGGGATAATTCCACGCAGTTGGTAAGAGCACTACAAGACGCGGGGTACCAGAAGGATGCCGAGAAGCTGCTAGATAGGAGTCGCCAAAGTTAGTGTACCAATAAGCAGCTTCTAGACCTTCAAGTAATCAGTGAGCGAAGTAGATAGTCTTACCAAGGGGTTAGACATTTACCCAAACCATTTCTAGTGATCACCCTGCCCAGCTCTCCGAGAGGATTTTTTACTGCCGTGTATTTTCTTCGCTCTTATTCTGGCCTCGTTGTCTGCCGTTTTCCTAACCAGCATAAATTCCAATCAGCGGTGTCTAGACAAGTAAGGTCGACCTCGTGAATACTCCCACGACACTGATGACATACAGTCTCTGTACGCGATTTTTTTGTCCAATGGTGGTTTCGCCTGGTACAACACTTCGCCCCGCCCCCGCAACCAAACCATGGAGTTTTCGAAAACATTCTTGAACATTTTCGCTTTGCTTCCGGCTACTATCTGCCTGGATAACAATCGTATTGGAACTTGCCGCGTAGTAGCGTGAGGACCGTAAGCTTTGGTGAAGTACGCTCGGAACAAGCTGGAAGAGAGACTGGATGGGTATTCTGAGGGTTGCTTTCGAGTTTACTCTAGACGTGCAATTTTTTCCTTTAGGCCTGGTATTCAAATATATACCTCCCCTGCAGTATAGCTTACTTATTCACATTTTGCCCCCCCGGTCCTGACGATCTGCTGAACGAAATTTCGCATAAGTTCTTTGGAATCGTGTCTGCATTGAAATTCGACAGCCATTGTCTTGTGTTAGTCAATTCTTTGGCGGTATGGACTGCAGGGACTATAGGCTTCGAATGGATACATCTCGATATCACAATTATTTTGCTTGCATTTTGCAAGAAGAATAAGTCGGCTCCTCGGCGTAGCATTTGATAACTCAGTTGAGAGATAATGGCAACCCTATCACAGCCGTAATTGTGCGAACTCGGGCGCACGTGATCTGGGAAACTTGATGCAATCATCGCCCAGAAACTTTGAACTCATCTATACCGGCCACCACTCTCCCATCATCAACATCCCATCATCTCTTGTCTCGTAACAGAATCCAACACGGAAATACACCCACGGCTTCGGTCTAAGAGCCTTCCTCTGTGCACAAGCTATCTTTAATCTGACAATCCTTCCACATACTCATCCCCGTCCACAGCCTCTCCCATCCAAAGCTCTGCGACTTTGTAGATGATCTGAGTTACAATTACTCAACCCATTACAGTGTGTGTCCAACGCGTTATTGCGCATCCCGTTCGCATGGATGAATTCCACTTCACATCAAGAACCTGAATTCCGCGGAAAGACCTTAACACCGATCTCGCCTCGCCCTGTCCATATATCTCAGCCTTCGAACATACCAGTCCTCCAAAACCAGATGGATCCAGTTCTTAATGACACCTCAACTTATTTAGGTCAAAACGGCTCCTCAAACGTTGTCAATGTCCCTCTTGGAAGCGACCATGCCAGATCTTCTTCCGAATCATCTTCCACTTTTATGGAACACGATGGGGGAATAGAGAGTGGGTTTCCCAAAGAAGATAATACTCAGGAGGGAGGTGATGGGAATGACGACTATGCCATGTCACTTGAGTTTGACGATGATGAAGGAATGGATAACCAGGACTCCACTGCCACAACCATGAACGAATCGCCTCCGACTACCGCCACATTCTCTAGTTCCTTACCTCTATCCCACCAGACTAACCCCAATTCTCACACCAATGAGCTATCTCTGGCCAATATCGACACAAACCAGCCCACCCAGAACTCTTATCTTGCCACTGCGCCGCATACTGCTAAGACTGAGGCCACCAGCACACCCACCCAATACCAGACGAAGGCTGATGAAGCTGCGGATGTAAGCAATGGAGGTGTCAATTTCCAGACCTTACTGGATAATCTATCCCCTTCCAGTGTCCCTGCTTCTGCCACGGAAAACCTCGTTGCCCCTTCCACCGCACACTCAGCTGCCAATCCGAGCTTTCCTCGGCCTGGAAGTATTCAGTCGCCAGCTTCTGCATTATCAACCCATTCCACCCTCCCACCTCGTCCACCGCCGCAAGCAAAGCCTGCGACCCATCCGAGTTACTCGCCTGAAGATGATATTCGTTCTTACCACCCTCACAATAATACGCCAGGGACCGCTGCATTCTCCCAACCCCACCAGCCCAATTCCTATCGTCCATCTCATGGGCTTCCTCCAGTGATTGCTGCCGGTGCCCCAGGCACTTCATCTTTGCCAGGTTCTGGCCTGCCACCGCCACCAGTAGCCGTCTTCCAGCAGCCCCCACCCCCTGGTGTTCAGCAGCAAGTCCCCCCTTCTCCGATAAGGAATCGCCAACGTGAGAGAGTGCATCCTAGATCTGTCACATCTGCGGATGATGAAGAAGAGGAACCCTGGCCCCCTGAAACTGCTAAGAAATATGAAGAGTTCCTGCACGATGAGAGAGAATATGTTTCTGAAGGCCAATGGGATAAATTCCCTCCAAACTCAAGATTGTTTATAGGTGTGGCCCAGCTTCAAAGACTGCTAGCGAAACAGAAGGGTTACTGATTCTCTGCAGGTAACTTACCCACCGAGAAGGTCACGAAGCGCGACTTGTTCCATGTTTTCCATAGGCACGGTAAACTTGCTCAGATATCGATCAAGCAAGCATATGGCTTCGTCCAGTTCCTAAACGCAGATTCATGTGTCCGCGCCTTACAAGCAGAACAAGGCCAAGTCGTCCGGGGGAGGAAGATGCGTAAGTCACCGCAAAGAATTACTATTTTCAGGTCATCCAGCCGATTAACACAATGCTAGATCTCGAAATATCAAAACCCCAAAAAAATACGCGCGGTCCAGAAGCAGGCGGTGCACGTTCCAGCTTCAACCGAAGATCGCGCTCTCCAGACTATGAGCGGGGAGGGCTTTCTCCGAGAGGTGGCGGTGGTCAAGCCTTCCGTGTGGGTGGCACACGCTTCAACGGAGACCGAACCGACCGCGCTGGCGGGTTCGACAATCGATACGGTGCCTCGGGACGTGACCGCGACTACCGGGACAAGGTACGCGTCAGGGATGACTATCGTCCTGCGCGCTCGCCATCTCCGCGCGGCTTCCGTGGTCGGGACGAATATCGCGGCGGGCGGGACAGAGACCGGAGCCGAGATCGTTATGATGGATCTCGTCGCCACGGCAGATCTCGCTCGCGATCGCCTTATGGTCGTGGTAGATATCGAAGTCGTAGCCCAAGGGGTCGAGAGGTAGATGAAGACGCCGGCTTACCATTGCCCAAGCGCGACCCCAGAGATGTTCCTGATGTGCAGATACTAGTAATGGACGAGCTCGATAGGTAAGACGAAGGACCCCACTACTTTAGCAGCCTTCATCTAACTGTAAGGTAGGGCATTCATCTCCTTTGTGGAAAAGGCGTTCCGCGATCGTGGAATTCGATCTGACGTCCTCTTTCTCAACCCTCGCCTGGACCTGGCTGCGGTCGTCCGGAGACAAATCCTTGAAGGTGTGCAAGCTGTTTCCCGCCTCACTCGACAAACGCAGAGCAGTGGCAAAATTCCTATGCAAGTTTTTGATCGTAGGGGTGGAGCGGGAAATGTGCGCTATGATGGTTTGTGCTTCCATGATCTACTCATTAAGCTTACGAATTTCACTGTTGCTCTAACCAACATTTGCAGAGTATGACAACTTAGACCCTGCTGTTGCAGCCGAGCTCGTCGTTCGTGCAAAACAAACGCACGGCGCTCCCCCAGTTTCTAACCAGTATGGTCTCCCTGCTGCTCAGCCCTACCAGGCCCCAGCCCAATACAGCCAGCCATTCATGCCGCAAGTTCCCCAACAGCAGCCCGCCGCTGGCGCTACAGGTGCCACGCCTAATCTTGCTAACCTTATTACCTCTCTCGATGGACCTACACTCCAAAAGCTATTGGGCGCTTTGCAGCAACAGCCGTCGTCAGCTCAGCCGCAGATACAACACCAACAACAATCTCCTACTGGTCTCCCTGCCGACTTCACGAGCCTGCTCGGAGCTGGATCACGGCCACAGCAGCAGCAGCCCTTTCAACCTCAGGCAGGAAACCCTTATACCGCACTAGCATCCAACCCAGTGTTCACAGGCAACCCAGCGTTTGCCTCATTAATAGCTAGCGCTGGTAACCGGGCCCCACAGCCTTCCGTGCACCAACCACAGCAAAATCAACCTGCCAGCCAGGTTCATAACCTCCTAGACCAGATAGCCAAATGGCAGAATAAATAGGCGCAATTCAAAGGCTTTCGCTCAGATACATTGATTGGGGCTTGCGCAAGCAGCTTCCTCCCCAACCGGAAATGTAGCGCTGTGCGCTTTACTGGTCTGTTTTTACCGATGTTGAAAAATTGCACAATTTCTAGATTGGCATGCTGGCGTTCTCACCGTTCCGCCATGGATAGATGGATGAAACCTACAGAGCGTGCTTTCAAGCGCCGCTTTTCAGACGTCGGCATTTCGCATGCCCATCAAAGCCTTGCAGCTTGATTGTCCGCTGACTACGGCAGATCAAAATTTCTCTACGAGGTTGCTTTATAGTAGTCAAGTGTTTCAAAACACCGCTTTGTGTACTATAATAAAAGAACGGCCGCAGCAGAGCAAAAGCCTTTAATGACACACATCAAGTAGCTTGTCGAACCTTATCTTGTGAGCCCAATCAGGGTAGTTTTGCCGCTCGTCAACTGTCAGTTGCTCTTCTAGATAGCCCAGGCGGATGGTCTAACACCAATCACCGAGAGTATTAGCTATCGACCTTGAACGACCCTTGACGAAGATGTCGAGAGCATCATACGCTGCTTAGTAAACGCAAAACGGCATACCTGGTCAAACACAATATAGGAACTGGGCTCCTTGATCGTGCCCAAAGCCATGAACGCAGCAGTGACCGTAACTGCGCTTCGGATTTTCCAAGAATATCAATGCCTCTTTCTTCCAGCGCCATCCTAACCTCTTCCAAGCTCATTTCTTGAACCCCACCATCTCGTTCAATCAATCGGTCATCTAGATCTAGATATATTAGTCTTCTACGTATCCTCCCTCTCAATCCAATGATGAGTGGAAGATTTAAGCGCTCTGGCCAGAGACTGGAGTGGAGGCCCAGTGATCTGCTAATATGAAGTAGTTGGTTCCGACTGAGGCTCCCCAGAGTTACTTCCGCAGCTCTTGGGGGAGTTTCCAGATTATGAAATGACTCCGACCTTCGCTTTTCCAACTTTTCCCGATGAGAGAGGATCTGTTTCGGCAACCGGCATGTCCCAGGCATAATTCCAGGTATCGCAGATACAACAAAGGGCGAAAGCTCCGCAAAAATAAGCACAATGAGCGCGAAGGCAGGAACTCGTAGTGCATCATAGAGAGTCCTGTGAAATAGCTGGAATTCGGATCGTGTATATTCCAGCAGTGTACCCCCGCGGTATCTCGTCTTCAATATCTGAAATGATAACTTAGAATTCAACCCGACACTCTTGAGGCCTGCAACGACAAATTTATAATCTGCAAAACAGGGTCCATTAGCCAATAAGATCTGGTCCTTGGAAGATATCTGGTGATATGTTGTGGGGATAAGTTTCACGTACATGCTCTTGACAATCTCCACGCGTATGAAAGAGTGGTCTTGGGTGTCAGAGGATGCGCAGGCTTTTCAGGGAGTGCCGAAGGGCCCGGCAGTGTTGATAGAGGTCCATTGACTCTGGATCCATCGGGCTTCCCAAGTGCTGTGCGGGAGTTCCATCTTTTGTTCAAGGGGATGTCTGCGGTCAGAGCAAGGAAAAAGCCAGGTCCGGAAAAGGGCCTAATTTTGGAGAGAGAAAGGAATGTAGTAGACAGCAATACTCGAAGGCCACGGTTGGCCATTGAATATGAAGGGAGTGTCGAAATGAGCGACCGATACCAAAAGGTAGAAATAGAAGCAGAAGTTCATCTCAGGCAGCTCAACTTTTCTTTCTGAGCGAGCTTGGCACGACATTTTTCCAATTCTGCGATAGGCGATAGGCACAACAGCGGGACTCAAGTTATAACGATGTCTGACCATGGCAAAGGGTATACACGCTCCTCCACGAGAAAATTTAATGCCAGACTGCCCAGCAACTGATTGGAGGATTCAGTAAAGCTGCTTCTACAAACCCCCGTGGCATACCATATGCGCCCTTCGTCGACAGAGTCGAGGACTACGTCTCATCGCGAGAGGAAGTCGAACCAACGCTCAAGAGCTTCCAAGAGATGATATCGTAGGCTTCCCTTCTCCCTTACACGTAGACATACACTGTAGACATACATCATCCACTAATGCGTTATCCCGTTATAGGAAATACCAGTTCATGGAAGTCAACACACAAAGGCGGGCAGCAGGACTTAAAGACAAGCTACCGGACATACAGAAGACATTGGATACGGTACAATTTCTGAAGACACGGAAGGTTTGTGTGGCAGCCAAGAGATATCCGGCCCCGGATCTCAATTTTTGACACCGATCATCCATAGGCAGGCTCTGATCCCATCGAGGCCACTTTTGAGCTGAATGATACATTATACGCCAAAGCCCACGTACCACCTACAGATGAGGTGTATTTATGGCTAGGGGTACAGGAAACATTTCATCTCCCATAATCTTCAATAACCCGGGAATCTAACAGTTTCCGCCTAGGCGAACGTGATGTTGTCATACCCAATTCCGGAAGCAGAATCACTACTGGAATCAAAACTGTCATCAGCAAAGCAGAACTTATCGAATTGCGAGGAGGATTTAGACTTCTTGAGGGAACAGATCACGGTATGTAGACATAAGCCGATCTACATACTTTTTATTCTTTTCTATTTCCTTCTCCTTATTTCGGTTTAAACCCCCCAAATTCCGATGCTAACAATTATATATCAGACGCTGGAGGTGGCTACTGCCCGAGTCTACAATTGGGACGTAACGCAGAAGCGAAAGGAGAGAGCCACATTGGCTGGAGCAGATGCTGACAAGGAGAAGTCAGGGAGTTGAGATTTCCGCATCCCCGAAATCTTTGATCATTTTCACTGTAAATATTGAAAGAATCTACGTATCGACTGACGCCTTATCCCACCGAATACAATTCCAGGATTTTCAGACCAGGGGGTACCTAGATACATTGCAGTTGGAAAAGCTTGAGAGAGACAAGAAAAACATCACAAAAGCTCGGCATCTTTTTATATCAAAGCTTTTGCGGCAAACCCCCGAGCTCTCATTCAGCCATGCTTTACCGAGACCATAACTGGGTTTTCTCTTACAACGTCTACCAAAGCGGTCTCCAAGCTTTGGCCCTCGGACCACCTCCCTAGCACAGATCTCTTCGAATAAAATTGCCACATTACTGCCACAAGATGCGTGGCCTCCCCCCTCCCCCCACCCCAAAAAAAAATCAAAGAAAAAAAATCCCTAAAAACGATATGGTTGGATTTTATTTTTATGTATGCAACCCCCCTTAAATCTCTGGCTGATGCTCTGGAGTGAGAGGGAAAAACACGGGAGCGGTGGTGCGGGATAAGATGCTGGCACATGGGACATGCTGACTACGAGGTCGGCCGCTCGAACAATCCAAGTACCGGCGAGATCAGGCTTTCCCTGCCCTGGCTATACTAGGCTTTTCTTTTCTGGGGGGTCGGAACGGAAACGATGCAGCTCGACCCCTCCTTTTTTTTTGGTGGTGGGCTATCTGACCCTTTACCAGGGAACCCCTAGCTGGACTAGGAAAGTTTCTAGGGTACCGTGCCGTTTTTTTTTTTGCTCGCGGGATGGGTGAAGTCACTAGACGAGATACCTGGGACTACTTATATATATGGTGGGAACCCTGCCTGTAATGCAAAGCTGGCACTTAGCACTGATGGGAGAGAGGGGAAGCTTCTTATCTATGCCGTTTGAGTATTATATATTAAGCTACTAATGATGCATCTTATCTTGCATCAGGCGGCGTAAAAGCCATCAGGCCGCACGAAATGATCCACACAACGAGCGACTCAGAACCATCCAAACCTTATTTATGCGTCTTGAGACTCCCCCCTCAAAGACATCAAGAAACACCGTCCATGATCATTACAAAGTAGTGTGTAGATAGATAATGCTTGGAAAGCTTCCAAGGCCCCAAACACCAGTTATAGCGTAGCTACCTTCTGGGGAAAAAAGGTAATCTCTGAAGCGAGTGAACCAGCACAAAGACGACGCTTCATGTCTAAAAACGACCATGATATGCCCAGCTGTGCTCATGAAAAATCGAGAAAACCCGAAAATGCAAGATTAGAAACGCTCTGGGCCTTGTTTTCTGGGCCAGGCGAACAGGGGTAATATTTTAAAGCGAATGTAGGAATACAAGGTAGGGCAGAGCGACAGACAAGATTATCCAGCGCAATGGTAGCAAGACGCTCAGTCAGCGAGCGTGTAGCCAAAAAGCGTTGTTATGGAAACACTTGCTGAGCCGCCTCAATTAAGATTAGGTCACCGCACAAGGCTATCCAAAGGTGCAGAGAACCTTGGAAGGCCGCGGGGAGAAGGAATAACAATAAAAAACTATGTACGATACCCCGAGAGCGGCTAATTCCTTTATCTTGGGCCTCTTAACATCGATTTTTTTGAGCCTTGAAGGTTAAGCTGATCCCGGTGTTTTCTTAACTTGAGGTGCCAATTAAGCCGGAAATAGAACTGACTAAGGGTATTATCAACAATCCTAGCGCCCTTGGTTTCCTAGTGAAGAAGGTGAATCAAAGTCGCTCAAATAATGCAAAACTCCGGACCATGTCGCCATAAATCGTTAGACAGCGTCATGAGGAAAATCGAAGATGATCCTGGCAGGGGTCGGCGCCAGGAGTGGTGATTAGCTGAAGGGAGTATGAGATGAGGCTACTTGAGAAAGATTCATTGTTCCAATTGTGGTCTCCGTTACCGTGGAACCTCAATAACCACTTCGATAGTGTCACTATCCGAGTGGGACGCTAGGGTTTCGCCCTCCCAAAGCGACCCGTTCTCGTCCACGGGACTGATACAGCCAGAGGATGCTAAAGACGATGAGCCAACGGTCCAATCATCGCCATCAGACGTAGTGCGTTTGAAGTCGGCATCAAACTTGTCCATTCCATAAACGTGACCAGTAGGGGTATCTCCAACCTCCGTGTAGTCGTAGTCCCAGCGGAAGTCCTTGTCGGGCTGCAGCCGAACGAGGAATTTGGCCTTGGCAACATAAAACACGATACCGGCAACTATCTCGAAGGTAACCATATTAGTAACGTTACGTAGAGATGGAATAGATTTGGCTTAGTAGATTGGGGGGACGAGCTTACGTAGACTTCCAGCAACCAAATCCACTGCGTAGTGATGGGAGAGGTACAGCGTTGCCCACCAGATCCAAAGCACATAGGATATGAAAATTGGCCGCATTTTTGGGAAAGCGTGGCTCATAAATAGTGCCTATGAACTTCTTAGTATCTTGGCGGGTAGGTTGGTAAGGGGGAGCCCATACTTCAATTGTAGCACAGCCGGCATGAAGTGACGGGAATGCCCCAAATACCAATGGGGAGGCTGTGAACGTGGACGTGTACATATCAATCCCAAATAGCTGATCAATGCGCTCAAGTCCGGCTGGTGACCCTTCCATTGCATAATTGGCTGGTGCGAGCCCGTGCATGTTCTCGTACCCTTTCTTGATGTTACTAATTATGCAGGGGGGAAGGTTAGCGTCGAGGATTACACATACAAGGTGGCGAGCACGGAAAGCACATCTGGATCAGCACCCCGATAAGATTCATATATCCGAAACTTTTCGCGAAGACTGGAAGCGTTCCTGGCGCGGAGAAAACAAAAAGGACGGCCGAACACACAAATGGGGCTCCGAAATGCGTGATACCATACGGGAGCCAAGCCAAAACATCAAGGAGGATGTTTTTGTGTTTCGAGAGAACGTTGCTTAAGTTTGCGCCATAGATGATGTTTTCCAAGGCCGGAAGAACTCGGACCCAGATGGATGGACGCCATTCCCCAGGTATGAATCTGAAAATCGCCAGTAAGAGCTGTATTCAATATCGTTTTGGGTATGGTAAATTATCATAACACTTGATAGTGTTTATGATAGCAAGGCCTTTTAGGAGGAGGAACGGAATAGTAAAAGTAAAAGAGTGCTTACCGGCAGGCATAGAACAGAACTAGCCAACTTGCTATCGGGAGGAAAGGAAGAGAGAATTGCCGGGTTATGGGAAGGATGAGGGAAGTGATTAATACGGTCGTCACGAAGGTCTTGAAAATAGGACCGGGCGTTTCAATGATACAGAGTGAGAAAATACCCAGTATCAGCAGGATCACATACTGCCCGTCATAGAACGACCAGCGATGAGCTCGAAACGAGCGAAGAGTATCTGTTGGGGAGAACGAGGTTTGTAGCGATGCAAGAGACGATGCTGGAGACCGATTGCTGCGTAGTCTTGAGCGAATCTTGCGACGTAAACGGTGAGGGATTATGACAGGTATCGACAGTGGCCATGCGAGAGGAAACTTTGCGCTGGCAAAGGTTATTTGAGGATGGTCCTTCGTGTGGGAAATAAATGGCGACTTCTTCATGGTCGGAATCCAAGGTGATCGGGGATTCTCGACAGGCATTGCAGCACAATCAGAGAGCCAGTTTGTCTTCTCGTGCGTTCCAGAGCTGGATGGAGGAGCTGGTGCAACGACGCCGAGGAAAAAAAGTGGCGAGGGAGGACGTTGTTGCAGTACGGCGAATCGGCCTGGGTGGAAGAGCTTCAGTACCGCAACAAACGGCGAGGGGTGGTTCGAGCTGACAAGCGCAAGTAGAAGCGGCAGTGCGCACAAGACCACGCAGAGCGACCACAAACGAGCCACCGGAAGGCTAGTCTACCAGAGTCGGGAGGAAGCACGACGAGACGCACTGGAGATACAGGAAAGACCAAGGAGGAGGAGAGAGGGAGGAGAGGGAGGAGAGGGAGAGGAGAAGGACTGGGCCGTAATTTGGCAAGATCTTCGATATTAGAAGGTGAGTAGCGCGGCGTTTAAGGCCAAGGGGATCGTAAACCCAGCCACCGGCTCACGAAGCGGTTTCGAGCGAAGCCCAAACCCTCGCCAATTCACCTCATTTCAAATTTCACGGACTGTGGGTCGTGGCCCAATTTCCGTCCTTTACAGAGGTAAGGCCGACCACGCCGAGCTGCTTTGCCAAGCTCCTACGAAGCACTGCACACAAGATTACACGCCCCCGACCTCTGGTCCATTCGGGTATTCCGGGCATTGCCCAGCAAATTAGCCCAACCAGCTCCGCAACTGAATCCGACGAGTAGCATGCGGGAGAGCACGCCTTGGCACGATGATGTCAGCCGGCAGCGAATGCGCAAGTACGAGCCAGCGGCGACGAGCCCAACCCAACGCCGCGATACGAAGTTACGAAGCTGGAGCGGGGGAGCAAAGGAAGGGCGGAAAGGGCGTCGTGGTCGGTGAGGCACTCCTCGCCGCACCGTTGATATTCCTAGTGCATAGTGTATATATGCGTGTATGTATATCGTATGTACACGTATAACACCCGTATGGTCAGGCGGGGTGCATGGTCTCGGTCGTGGATCTCAGAGTGAGGCTACGAACTACGTCCGGGAGCTGCGGAAAGGCTATCTATCGTTCAGGTATCCCAGAGCGGCGGCGATGTATGTTCGGAACCTCTTTCCTCTTCAAGGATACCTCTGAATCCGTCACAAGCGCGTCGGAGACGATAGAGGCCGGGCTCCGCGCGCCGACCACTCCCGGGCTTCGTTCTCTTCTCCCCTTCGTATGCTGGGAGAGCGCCAACTGAGGTAGACGACATGTCGGCGAAAGAGATTGCGAGATTAGCTGTCTGTTGGCCTGGACGTTCAAGGTTTGCAATTTTTGCCCAACGGAATGTCTTGTATCCGAGCACACAAAGCGGTTTTATGGTTGCACGGCATAAATCTCTCGGATCTCTCATTGGCTCTTTCGCTTCCTCGATAGAAGTGCCCAAAAGCCCGGCTGCATGCACACCGTCAGGTCCATGGTCTCGTGACGACAAATGAACCTCGGCAAGGTTTTCTCTCTTTCTTTCGTTTCCTTTAAATGATAAGATAGGATAGAGGCATTCTACCTGCTTGCAAGGGCGACTCGAAGCGGTAAGGTGTGATGGTAATATAGGCTAGATTATTAGACCGAGCTGAATTCACCACTGAATCGCTGCAGAGCTGACATATCAGGAGCGGTGCACAGGTTCGGAATGGTCGCTCGCCCCAAAACTCTGGCATTGCGCCGAATTAATTGTGCATTAACTTCCTCAATTCATTGGCCCTATCGAACCGTCCAAAACATAGAACAAGAGAATTTTGCAAAGGGGGCAAAGAAAGTGTCGACCGATATTAATACAGGTGCACCTCAAACGGAAAAGACTCCAATTGGCAGGGAAAGTACAAGTCCTATGAGACTGATATTCGCATTATGACTATCCGACTCTGCTGTGCTTTGGGAAAGGACAAAGGCCATTAATTTAAACATACATTTCGCTGCCTTTTTTAGGCGTACGGGGAGAGTGCAGTGGTGCACTAGCACCCCCACGGGGAACTAAAGCTAGCCTACAGAAAGACCATAGCTGCTCCCGTGAGAGCTGCGCCCAGAATATAAGTTCCGAACGTCAGAATGCCGGATCCGAGTTGAGGTACAGTTGCAAGTCCGGCATCCGATTTCTTCGTGGACGAGCTGCCGCCACTGGACCCAGTACCGGTCGGTGCTGAGGTAACTGAGCCAGTTCCGGCAGGGCCAGCCTGGTTCAGGAGGTTTTGACAGTCGCCAGAAGGGGTTGAGGAGGTCTGGATGGTAGCGTTTCCGGCGAAATCACATGACTGGGAATTCTTCTTATTGGCCAAGTAGTATTGATTGAAGGCCCAGGAGAGTCGCTCTTGGGGACTGCACATGGAGTATGCACCATAGACACCAGTGGTGCCGTTCGCCTGGATGCCGGTGCACACGCCGCCTGTTGCACAGGCAACGCTGAAAAGAGGATCAAAAGCGGCATCCTCAACGCTGGATTTTGCTACGCAGGAGAGTGACTTCACCATGCAAGCGCATAGGTCCTGGTTCGGAGTAGGTGGAAGCTGAGTGGCAGCTGCCCAGGCGGTATTCATTGCTGGACAGCTGCGAGGTACAGTGTTGGTTGGGTTGTAGGAATTGGAGTTCACTCCAGTAGGATCAACGCTCGCAATCTGTTCCGAAAGGGCAGAGAAATCAGGCAGCTTGCTTGCGGTACTGCCACTCACAGAGACAAGGCCTTTAGAAAGTCAGCTAGTTCCCGCACCTCGGGTGTAATCAGGGTGGGTTACCGTATTGGTTTGCCTCCTGGAAATACATGTAGACAATGCCCCCGGACCAGACACCGGTCATTTGATCTCCATATAACGCCTGAACTTCTGTGAATTTGCGAGGAGCAGGAACGTTGCAACCATACTCGGCAAAGAATACTGGCACGGAATATGATTCGAATTCCTTGGTCCGAACATCGTATCCCGACAGCTCAAAGGATGAGTTGCCGCACCATGAATAGATGTTATAACCCCAAAAATCAATGCTATCTTCTGGTTTTCCGCAATTAAAGTAGTCTGCGAGCCCCTGGCGAATATCTGCATCGTCATTAGTGGCGTAGCCAACACCAATCGGTCTGTAATTCTTCCGCTTGATATACGCCTTCATGTCGCGGACGGCGGCCTTCACGAAAGGCGAAGCATTTGTATTGCTGACATTATTTGAAACTTCGTTGCCCGCAAAAAAGCCCATAACATTGCTGTAGCCCTGAAGCGCGTCGATCACAGATGTATAGCGATTGTAAAGGCCTTCGTCCCAAGTGGGACTGTCGCGGTTGATAGACTCCCCAGGCTGAGATAGGTCGCTGATAACATATATGCCAGCATCCTGCAGTAGTTGCATACACGCTGAATGGTCCTTCTTTGGGTCTATTGCGTACACGCGGATGACGTTCGTTCCCAATTGTTGGAGGAGTGAGACGTCTCTCTTGCATGCATCGGCGTCGGCGAGAGGGTCAGAAAACTGAACAACCGCACTTGAAGAGCCATTGCCCGGGATGTCCTCTATCCTGAAGGTCAGCACGAGCTCTGTGCCAGAGGTGGGTGATTCGCGACATACGTTGATATGCAACACCACGCATAAAGCTGTTAGGTAGCCTTTCGTCAGCAAGGACATAAATACAAGAGCGCCCGGACACAATTGAACCCACAATTCGGTTCCATTCGTCTTGTAGAAGAACTTGGATCCCTAGAGACAGTCGAGTAAGCCTAAGGACCATGTTTCTAGAGCTTTTCCTTACCTTGATGACTATCGGGTCGACATCGGCTGCGGCAGTAGACAGGAGGCTCAGAGCGGCAACGATGCCCGACGCGAACCCGTAGCCCTTCATCCCAAAGCCGCGATAGTATTTATATTACAATAGTTATAGATGGTCGCACGGTTTGTATGTCGGACTTTATTCGAAGATGATTGTACCCAAGAATATGGACTAAAGCTAGCCAGGGTGGGTATAAAGTGGAAACAGGGTAAAAGAAGGTGTGGAAGGGGTGGAAGGGAGACGGCAAAGATCGCCTGAGGCGGAGATAAAAAAGTTATCCTTAGATAAAGAGTTGAGTGAATGAGCGTACGAAGGCGGAAGACGTTGCGGAAGGAAGGAAGATTGACGCGTATACTCTTCCTGCTTTGCCGATCTCAGAAGGAGGTTGTTGCGCGGTGACGCCGCAATTACTGTGATTCGCTCACTCTTCTCAGCAGGAAAATTGCACGAACTTTAGTTACTCCATACGTATGTCAAAACCCCTTTTCCATTCATCCTTACCCGACCCCGAAAACCTGTTAGCCCAGGGTAGGGGGCGATTGGCTTGATGATAATTTGTGCCGAAACCATCGCCACTTTCCGCCACTTCCATGAACGGACACTCCGCCGTGCTATAGCTATCGCATGATTGCGGCATACATGACGGTTGGTGGAGCATCTATTTTTATCTGCCTACTGCGACGCTGTTGATGCATTAGAGGCTCATTCGACGCCTGAACTTCTCAGGGCTTGCTGGAATTGGTTTGACGTGCGCACAACGAGAACCGTGTACGGGTAACGCGCAAGTACAATTACCATTGTAGACGCAAGGTAGAACACAAGTTGCAGACTTTGTGAAAGACATCCGTTGGCAGATTGATTGCTGGGTTGCTGATGTGTTACCCTTACATCCCGTAACCCGTTAGACCCAGGGGATTCTATTCCGGCGATTGGCTGTCAAGCTCCCTACCGTTATCCTTCATTCCTGCCCACTCTATTTCCTTTCCTGAGGACATCCGAACTCCTTACCCTCACCAGCCATCTCTCTTTTTCTTTTATCCCCAATTAATCGGTCGTTTCTGTCGTCGCTGGCGAGAGTTGTTTAAGCCGTTCGCAGTGTTCAGTCCGGCTGGGAGAGGGAGCTGCTGCACAACGCATAATTCGGACGGTGCACGGAAACCGGGTCGGGGTTGGTCTCAGGTCCTGAAATCTGCCAACCATAGCAACCGGCGGAAAAGGCGACAATAACCCAACTACTTCACTCGCTCATCAATACCTCTAATTCCTCTTCGACCTTCGCTCTGGATAAACTTGACAACATAGCCGTCACTGGCGGTTCGGAATTCCCGTTCGGAATTCTGATTCTTTGATTCTTCCGATCTCGAAAAGTCTGGTATTTCTATCGAGTTTGGATTCGGCATTGGCTGTCAGCGGCCCCTTTCGCTCGTTTACGGTGTCCAGTGTCAGAAGCTCGCATTCACACTTCTCAAACCATAACAAACACAATTCGCCTCACAGGATTCCAATCTGCAGAATACAGTCCCTGATGTGAGTGTCTTGAAGTAGAGCCTAGAGGCGCAGTTCCAATTCACTGCCATTCAAGCAAGAGGCTGAAAACGCTATTACGCGTCGTTTCCTCTCCAATGCCTTGGCGGCTTCCACCACAACACAAGTTAACTCGCCGACTAACATGACAATTTTAACAGATATTTTCTATAGAACATAAAAACAGAGTAATAAGAGCCTAATCATGTCGGGTCACCCGCAAGGGGGTCACTACGACGACGGCTATGGCCAAGCCCACGGTACAGACTCCTACTATCATGACGACCAACAGCAGGGGTATTATGATCAGCATCAGGATTACCAGCCGCATCAGCAAGGTGGAGATGGATACTACGATGATGCGTAAGTACATTCCCACATGATACCGTGGAGTAAATGTCTAACCCGCGAGCCCAGTGGCTACTACAATGCTGATCCCAACAACCCATACCAACATGACGGAGGTTACTACGACAGTCAACCGCATCAAGGTACGTGTATTAATGTCATAATTTGGGTTTATCGCTGACCTCGTTCAGGTGCGTATGACGACGAATATTACAATGATGGGTACTATGATCAAGGTGCTCCAGTGGCCGGACATCAACCTGGGTATGGCCAGCAGAGGTATGTATTAGTCTCTGCGTCGCGAGTTCCGAAAGTGTTTTGCTAATTTAAATAGACCAAAAGGCAAGCGTCCCGGTCGCGACTCTGAGGAAGAATCAGAGACCTTCAGCGATTTTACAATGAGATCTGATACGGCTCGTGCTGCCGAGATGGACTACTATGGACGCGGCGACGAGAGATATAACAGTTACAACGAGAGTCAGATGGGTGGACGTGGCTACCGGCCTCCTTCATCCCAAGTATCATATGGGGGGAATCGGTCGTCCGGGGCGTCAACACCCATCTATGGAGACAATTATGGCAACAGCCTTCCTGCCGGCCAGCGTTCCAGAGAACCCTATCCAGCTTGGACTTCGGATGCTCAGATCCCCCTCTCGAAAGAAGAAATCGAGGACATTTTTCTAGACCTTACAGCAAAGTTCGGTTTCCAGAGGGACAGCATGCGGAACATGTATGATCATCTCATGACGCTATTGGACTCCCGTGCGTCTCGAATGACCCCAAATCAAGCATTATTGTCACTACATGCGGACTACATTGGTGGCGATAACGCAAACTTCCGCAAGTGGTATTTTGCCGCCCATCTCGATCTAGATGATGCTGTTGGTTTTGCAAACATGAAGCTTGGGAAAGCCAATCGCCGGACTCGCAAAGCCCGAAAAGCCGCCAAGAAGAAGGCGGGTCAAGACCCCCAGAACGAAGAGCAAACACTGGAATCTTTGGACGGTGATAACAGCTTGGAAGCTGCAGAATACCGCTGGAAGACTAAGATGAATCGTATGTCACAGCACGATCGAGTTCGACAAGTGGCTCTCTACCTGCTCTGCTGGGGAGAAGCAAACCAGGTTCGATTCATGCCTGAGGCTTTATGCTTCATTTTTAAATGCGCAGACGACTATCTGCACACTCCTGAGTGTCAAAACCGAGTGGAACCTGTAGAGGAATTCACCTACCTCAACAGCATCGTCACACCCTTATATCAATATTGCAGAGACCAGGGTTACGAGATCTCCGAAGGGAAATATGTCCGCCGTGAGAGAGATCATAACCAAGTCATTGGCTATGACGACATCAATCAACTGTTCTGGTATCCTGAAGGTATTGAACGCATTGTCTTGGAGGATAAGACTCGGCTGGTCGATTTACCTAAAGCGGAACGCTATTTAAAGCTGAAAGACGTCAACTGGAAGAAAGTCTTCTTCAAGACGTACAAGGAGACTCGGTCGTGGTTCCATATGCTGGTCAACTTTAACCGTATCTGGGTCATCCATGTCACCGCGTTTTGGTTCTACACTGCTTTTAATTCTCCCACCCTGTATACCCGCAACTATCAGCAAGAACTAAACAATAAGCCTACCGGAGCTGCTCAATGGTCCGCAGTCGCTCTTGGAGGCACGGTAGCCTCTCTAATCATGGTAGTCGCCTCAATGGTCGAGTGGGCATATGTCCCGCGCAGATGGGCTGGCGCTCAGCATTTGACTAAGCGACTGTTCTTTCTGCTTGGTGTCTTCGTTATCAATGTCGGTCCTAGCGTTTACATTTTCGGAATTAACCAGGATAATAAGATTGCCCTCACCCTCGGTATCGTCCAATTCTTCGTCGCCTTGGCAACCTTCTTCTTCTTCTCTGTCATGCCCCTCGGAGGACTCTTTGGCAGCTATCTTGTCAAAAACAGCCGCCAGTATGTTGCTAGTCAAACCTTCACCGCCAGCTATCCCCGTCTACAGGGCAATGACATGTGGATGTCCTTTGGGCTATGGGTCTTGGTCTTCGCGGCAAAGATGTCGGAGTCCTACTTCTTTTTGACTCTGTCGTTCCGTGATCCTATTCGTATTCTATCCGAGACGAAGATCAGCAAGTGTGCTGGAGACAAGATAATTGGGAATATGCTTTGCTTGCGCCAACCGCAAATTCTCCTTGGCCTCATGTTCTTTACTGACCTGATTCTCTTTTTCCTCGACACCTACCTGTGGTACATTATCTGGAACACTGTCTTTTCGGTGGCACGGTCCTTCTATCTCGGTGTTTCGATCTGGACACCCTGGAGAAACATATTCTCTCGGCTGCCAAAACGCATCTACTCGAAAGTCCTCGCAACTACCGATATGGAAATCAAGTACAAGCCAAAGGTATTGATATCACAAATCTGGAACGCTATTGTCATATCGATGTATCGGGAGCATTTGTTGGCTATCGACCATGTGCAGAAATTGCTTTACCACCAGGTCCCCTCTGAGCAGGAAGGAAAGAGAACTCTTCGGGCGCCAACATTTTTCGTTTCTCAGGAAGACCACTCTTTCAAGACTGAGTTTTTTCCATCTCAGAGTGAAGCCGAACGCCGTATCTCATTCTTTGCACAATCGCTATCCACGCCAATCCCGGAACCTCTCCCTGTTGATAATATGCCAACCTTTACGGTGCTCATCCCCCACTATGGCGAGAAGATCTTATTGTCCCTGCGTGAGATCATTCGCGAGGACGAGCCATACTCAAGAGTAACCCTTTTGGAATATCTAAAACAACTTCACCCCCACGAATGGGATTGTTTTGTTAAGGATACCAAGATTCTTGCCGATGAAACGTCCCAGTTCAACGGTGACTACGAAAAGACCGAGAAGGACACTGCCAAGAGCAAGATCGACGACCTCCCATTCTACTGTATCGGGTTCAAGTCAGCTGCTCCTGAATACACCCTTCGGACACGTATTTGGGCCTCGCTCCGGTCCCAGACATTGTATCGCACGATATCCGGGTTCATGAACTACAGCCGAGCGATCAAACTTCTTTACCGTGTTGAGAACCCAGAAGTTGTTCAAATGTTCGGTGGAAATTCTGAGAAGCTCGAGCGTGAACTTGAACGTATGGCTCGCCGCAAATTCAAAATCGTCGTTTCCATGCAGAGATACGCCAAGTTTAAGAAGGAGGAACGAGAAAACACCGAATTCTTGCTCCGTGCTTACCCTGACCTTCAGATCGCCTATTTGGATGAAGAACCACCGATCAATGAAGGCGACGAGCCCCGATTGTACTCTGCCCTGATTGACGGCCACTCTGAGCTCATGGAGAACGGTATGCGTCGACCAAAATTCCGTGTCCAGCTCTCCGGAAACCCGATCCTTGGCGATGGCAAATCTGACAATCAGAATCACGCAATCATCTTTTACCGCGGCGAGTATATTCAGCTTATCGATGCCAACCAGGATAATTATCTGGAAGAGTGCCTCAAGATCCGTAGTGTACTTGCTGAATTCGAAGAGATGACCACCGAAAAGGTCTCTCCCTACACTCCTGGTCTACCTCCGGCCAACAAGAACCCAGTTGCGATCCTTGGCGCTCGGGAGTACATTTTCTCTGAAAACATTGGTATCCTCGGTGATGTTGCTGCAGGAAAGGAACAAACCTTCGGAACACTGTTCGCTCGTACGTTGGCCCAAATCGGTGGCAAATTACATTACGGCCATCCTGATTTCCTTAATGGTATCTTCATGACAACTCGTGGCGGTGTCTCGAAAGCTCAAAAAGGACTACACCTTAACGAAGATATTTATGCTGGTATGAATGCCTTGATTCGAGGAGGCCGCATTAAACATTGCGAATATTACCAGTGCGGTAAGGGTCGTGATCTTGGGTTTGGTTCCATTCTTAATTTTACCACCAAAATCGGCACTGGGATGGGTGAGCAGATGTTGTCGCGCGAATACTACTATCTCGGAACGCAGCTTCCTCTGGACAGGTTTTTATCATTCTACTATGCGCATCCGGGCTTTCACATCAACAATTTGTTCATCATCCTGTCAGTCCAGATGTTCATGCTTTGTCTCATCAATCTGGGCGCCCTGCGCCATGAAGTAATTCTTTGCGATTATAAAAAGGGGGTCCCGATCACCGATCCGCTAGTACCAACAGGCTGCTCAAACCTTAAGCCTATTATGGACTGGGTCTCTCGTTGCATCATATCGATCTTCATTGTCTTCTTCATATCCTTCGTCCCCTTGGTAGTCCAGGAGCTCACGGAACGCGGATTCTGGCGTGCCGCGACTCGCTTGGCGAAGCATTTCTCATCCCTATCTCCCCTCTTCGAAGTGTTCGTTTGTCAGATCTACGCAAACGCTCTACACCAGGATCTTTCCTTCGGAGGCGCTCGTTATATCGGCACCGGGCGAGGATTTGCAACCGCCCGCATTCCGTTCGGTGTACTATACTCGCGGTTCGCTGGTCCTTCGATATACCTGGGTGCTCGGTCCTTAATGATGCTCCTCTTTGCGACAATGACAATCTGGGGTGTCTGGCTAATCTACTTCTGGGTGTCGCTGTTGGCATTGTGCATCTCGCCGTTCATCTTTAATCCTCATCAATTTTCATGGAATGACTTTTTTATTGACTACCGTGAATTCCTTAGATGGTTATCTCGTGGTAACTCTAGGTCTCACCATTCGTCGTGGATTGCATTCTGTCGGTTGTCTCGTACTCGCATCACTGGTTACAAACGCAAGGCTCTTGGTGACCCATCGCAGAAGCTCTCTGGCGATGTTCCTCGAGCCCACTTCACAAACATATTTTTTAGCGAAATCGTGGGGCCATTGGTTTTGTTGGCCATTACTCTTATCCCGTACCTTTACATTAACGCTCAAACTGGTGTCTCCGATGCGACACCCACGAATTCCCTAATCCGTGTCGGCCTAGTCGCGCTTGCTCCTGTCGCCATCAATGCGGGTGTCCTCGCAGGTCTCTTTGCCATGGCCTGCTGCATGGGCCCAGTCCTGAGCATGTGCTGTAAAAAGTTTGGTTCGGTGCTTGCCGCCATTGCCCACGGTGTGGCTGTGGTGATGCTGCTCATCTTCTTTGAGGTCATGTTCTTCCTTGAGGGATGGAGTTTCACGAAAGCCCTTCTCGGGATGATTGCCGTTGTTGCCATTCAACGGTTTCTCTTCAAACTTATTATCAGTTTGGCCCTCACCAGAGAGTTTAAGCAGGATCAATCGAACATCGCTTGGTGGACTGGGAAATGGTATGCTATGGGCTGGCATACCATGTCACAACCAGGACGGGAGTTTCTCTGCAAGATTACGGAACTCGGCATGTTTGCCGCGGACTTTATTCTTGGTCATACTCTGCTGTTCTTGATGCTACCGATCCTCGCAATCCCTTACGTCGACAAGTTCCATTCCGTGATGCTTTTCTGGCTGAGACCAAGGTATGCCCCTCACTTCCCAGTATCTATCCTTTATGAGGTCTAACGAATGTAGCCGTCAAATTCGCCCGCCCATATACTCCTTGAAGCAATCCAAGCTACGCAAACGACGTGTTATCCGTTTTGCAATCCTCTACTTCGTTATGTTCGCCATTTTTGTGGCCCTAATTGCCGGTCCCCTCGTTGCTTCAAGATTCCTTACCAGTCTGCCATCAGTTCCTATGGGACTCCTTCAGCCTACTGGCTTAAACAACAACGACACTGGTGGCCCGCCGACAGGCACCGCCGCTGGCGCTACCGCCACGGCCAAGGTCAAGCTTTTCTAGACCCGACGGACGGAAAAATGGCGTTGATAGAATTGAGGTGGTATTGGGGGAGCGACATTCCACGATTGAATTGTAAAGCGATTGAAAGCATGGCGCAACGGCCGCTCTTGCTCTGGCTCAGTGCAGCGATTACAGATGCGTTGTACTGGCGGATCTAATCCTCTCCTAAGGTTTGTGTGGCAAATGGAATAGAGACTTTCATTTCTTACTCGTCCCGGTTTGCTTTTCCAGTTGGTCATTCGTTTGGAGGCATTATACTCAGCTTGAATCGAATGCATAGCTGATAATTCTCTGCGCATCGGCATGATGGCACTCATGACTCGACTTTCCATACCCTAAATGTAACTTTTGATAGGGTTTTTTGCTGGCTTTAAATATGCATAAAACAAATAAAGGTTGTTCTATAAAACTCAAATTGGGTTATGCAGCCGTAGTGACCATGGCCGGTATCTAGCCAGGTTCTACATTAGCAATAAGTCACTCTGGAGTGTTTTGGTACATAAATTACAAGTTTTATGCCCCCCGGGATCACCGACACCGCCAGGCTGCGAGCGTTCTCGCTAATTGGATGCCCCTTCTCACCATGAGCTTAATCACGTGATTCAGCATCCTCGGTGGTTTGAACGCGAAGGGGACCAAAGATTGATCAACCATCCATAAAATGGACATTCACGACGCTCATGAATATCTGCTTCGGTTCTTAAATGAACTTTCTATACATTTCCAGAGGGTTCCCGGGTCAGCAATCTTTTTACGATACGTTAAAGCTAGCTATCAGAACGACCCTGTGCGATCCGCAGTCGAGCTCTTCCTCCTCCTTTTCTTTGTGAGGTACCTACTGGCTCCGAAATATTCGACCCAGAAGCAAAACTACGTCCAGCTATCCGATGAAGTGGGTTCTGTCAAGACTACAATAAGAGTTAGCTATACTGATCTTAGAATAGGAGATTGATGAGCTTGTTGAGGACTGGACCCCAGAGCCTCTTGTTTCACCACAGACAGCATTCGAAGAAGCGGAGAATGAGAAGCACCCAGTCATTGTCGGGTAAGAGACTCTTGCCTTTAATCTGAGCGTCCAAGATCTGATAATTTCGGAAGTCCCACCGGGCCAAAGTCAAAGCTCAACAATGGTCGTACCGTCATGAATCTCGCGTCGTATAACTTCTATAACTTTCTCGCAAACGAGATGATAAAGGAAAAGGCTATTCAGACCCTTAGAACATATGGCGTCGGCCCATGTGGTCCGCCGGGATTTTATGGTACTCAGGACGTCCATGTGAAGACGGAAGCCGATATCGCTGCATTTTTGGGAGCACCTGCTTGCATCGTCTACGCTCAAGCATTCTCCACAATCTCCAGCGTTATTCCGGCTTTCTCGAAGAGAGGCGATATAATTGTTGCCGACAGGGCTGTCAACTACGCCATCCGAAAGGGGATTCAGATCTCCAGAAGCACAGTTCGATGGTACGAACATAACGACATGGAAGATCTAGAGAGGGTCCTAGCAAAAATCACCAAGGAGCAAGCGAAAAAGCCTTTAACCAGGAGATTCATAGTGGCCGAAGGGATATTTGAGAACGTTGGGGACGTCGTCGATCTACCAAAGATTGTATGGAATAGTTCACAGCAGAATTCGCGTATGGGGCTCGACTAATGCTCAATTAACCTAGATCGAACTCAAACTGAGGTACAAGTTTCGGCTCATCCTCGATGAGACATGGTCATTCGGTGTGCTTGGCCGCTCGGGGCGTGGCGTTACAGAGCAGCAGAATGTCGATGCATCAGAGGTTGACTTTCTTGTTGGCTCTTTGGCCGGCCCTCTCTGCGCTGGCGGCGGATTTTGTGCCGGCTCCGATGAGATCGTTGAACATCAGCGCATCTCAGCATCAGCATATACGTATTCGGCTGCGTTACCGGCGATGCTTGCGACTACGGCGAGCGAGTCCCTGAGTTTACTACAATCAAACCCCGACATAATCACTCAACTACGTGAGAACGCAAAGGCCATGAGGGCGCAGTTAGACCCGAGGAGCGATTGGGTCATCTGTACAAGCGCCGCGGAAAACCCCATCATGCTTCTCGTGCTTAAGCCCGAGATAATCGCGTCCAGGGAGCTAAGCACCGGGGAACAGGACAGACTATTACAGGACATTGTTGACGAGGTACCCCCTCAACCCTCAAATCCCTAAATACTGGCTAGCGGCCGAGTCTTGCTCTGACTGATTGGATGACAGACGCTTGCCAACGGGGTGTTGATCACCCGGGTGAAGCACATGCCCCCTCCTCTCCATGCGACGCCGAAGGAGATCGGTTGGCAGCTGCAGCCGGCCCTGAAGGTCTGCATCACGACCGGGCTGTCGCGAAAGGAAATCGAGAAGGCCGGCATCACCATCAGGCACGCCATCACCAAGGTCATGACCCGGAAGAGGTAGACACGGGGGGTTATTTGCTTAATCCTTTCCCGCCTCTCGCGCTGCCATGACATTTAATTAATTAATTTATTTATTTATTTTTTCTTCTTCTTCTTCTTCTTCTTGCCCTTTTACGCCGACGAGGACAAACAAAGCCAGCGATAGAGGGAAACAATGAGACAAAACAAAAGAGCTTATCCCTATAGACTAATTAATGGACCCGCTACCTAATCGTATATCCTCTCTAGTCGTCAATGTATACACGGAATTAATTTCCCCCGAGACGGGGACCCCAAAGGCCGAGAGTTTCCCTTTTTCTTTTTCTTTTTCTTTTTCCTTTTTTTCCTCTCTTAATATCGCAAAACTCCCAACCTCCATCCCAACAGCATTCTCTTTTTTTTTTTTTTTTTTTTCCAACAAAAACTTTGTTAGCGAGAGAGGGAGAGAAGGAAGGACTTGTCCTCCGTCGCGGACGCGAATGTAGCGCGACGTACGTATGTTATATTACGGAACCGAACCGGCTGACGGGGAGAATAGAAACGCTCGTGCCGCGAGAAATATTTTTTTCTTCTTTTTTTTTTTTTTTTTTTTTTATTTTTTTCTGGTGGGGCTCCCCCGGCGCGTGCTGAGATTCTTTGGGGAGGTTGGAAGGTACACACACAACACACATCCCTCGAGGCGGGGGGGATTGTTCGATATCGTCTCTCCGGTGCGGGATACAAAATAAAAATGTAAAAAAAAATAAAAAAATAAAAATAAACCCCTGGGTGGTGTTGTCGTGCATGGTTCCCACGCATTCATATTTTTTTTTTGATTTTTTTTTTTTTTGGGTCCCCGCCCAGCCAGGGGGTTTTCCTTCCCGGCCCGTGGGTTTTCTGTCTACTGGGCCCCCCCTCCCCCGGCCCGCTCGCTATGTTGCTACGATGGCGGTGGATCACATAGCTTCCTTTTTTCCTTCTTCACTCTGGGGTGGGGGTTTTTTTTTGATGTTTATTACCAAGACGCTGTTGGTTGGGCGAGGGAATTTCTCGTATCCGTTGTCCGTTGCATTGTATATTCCGAAACTGACAGGATTCTTCTCGCAGCGTGGAAGGGACGTTGGAAGGCTTGGGGGGGGGGCTTGGTGGTCCAGGCCACCGGTTTTGGTAAGCGGAGGGGAAACGTCCCGACGGAGTCCGGCTCTGCTTTGGTAAGGCTGAGTTTGTTTTTTCTTCCTATCGGGCCTCTCGGATCGGTCGTATCTGCGTGCGTACTTGTGCTCTACAAAGCACTCGCATTCACTGTACACCGTACACTGTACTCCTTGCAAAGTCACACGTAGAGGGTTTCGTTTTGAGCGTTTACATGATAGATCCTTTGTCGCTGTGCTGGGTGCTGCGTGCTGCACGTCGAAAGGGAGCGAGTGGGTGAGCGGTGACAAAGCCAACGTAAAAAAGCAGAGTTTCTTTGTCCGGGACGAAAGGGAGGGCGACGGTGACGCGGAAGGGACAAGGGGCCGAGGTGCACGGTACGAGCTGCAAGCACGGTACAGGTTACGAGCTGCAAGCACAGGACGGTACATGTTACGGTACCCGGATGGATAACGCAGGCGCAAGGCCATTCATTCATCGTACAAGTACTGTACTTGCACCGCGACTTCTCCTGCCTGTTCGCTTAGACGGCACGGGGAAAGACAGGCAGGACAGGCAAAGACGGGTAAGACAGGCAAGACGGGCAAGACAGGCAAGACAGGCAAGACAGCTTACGTGGCGCACGCCAAAACTCGGGAATCCCCCTCTCACCCAATCCATCGCTGCCGTAAGCTTATCGCTACTGCCTATCGCCCTACCGCCGTCCTTGAAACGTCCTGACCCTTGAAGACGCGTATCTGCTTCCAACGGATGCCGCTGCCGCAAACTCTGCAGCGTCCAAAGCACATACATACATACATACATACATACATACATACATACATACATACGTGCACGGTAGACTCTTCCGTCGTTCCTCTTTTAAAAAAAAAAAAAAAAGAAAGAGAAAAAAGCGTGCGCTTCTTTGACGTGATGCAAAAACGGTTGTGCAGGGTATACGTGCTGAGCAGGGAGGGTCGAGCTTGGATCTTTTTTGGTGTGACTTGCCCCTGCAGTGGTGTGCGTGTGCGTGTGTGGTGTGTGCGGTTGTGTGTGGCGTGGCGCGAGCTTCTCCGTACCAAGCAATCCATCCCCCCGAGGCGCCGTCCCTCACTGGTGGAGCTGGCAGGTTTCGTCTTCCACCGTCCCTTTTTTTTGTGCCGCGCCTCTGCAAGGGGGAGCGCCCCCCTCGGGGCTTTTGGCTTTGTGTCGATCTGCCGCTCCAAGAGTCTAACCCCCTTCGATGCCTCTGATACCCTCTGGTCCTATCGTTTTCTTCCGGATACGCCAGGAACGGATGTCTTGTTGGTCGTTTGGGGGCCGCCACCAACACCCCCCGAGAACCGCCTCGGAACCTGCCCCGAATCCATTCTGTCCATACAGCGTGCTGACCGACTGAGCAAAGATGCCAAAGTCAAACGCCCAATTAGAACTTTCACCCCTTGGTGCGGTCCTTGGTGTGCTCCGGCGTGGTCTTGGTGCGGTGCTTAAGAACCGGTTCTCCTTCTCCTTGTGTTTCTCTTTCCCCTCTTCTCTCTTCTCTTCTCCTCTCCATCCTCATCCACCTATCAGCTATTCGTCACCTTTACCCGTTAGATCTCCGGAGCATTTTCACGCTCCAACACATTCTTTTGAGCATTTCGTATCTGGGTTCCTTGCGTCCGCGACTGCACTGGGACAAGATTCGCTACCTGGCACCCGTTCATTCTTTCAAATCATTCTTTCAGACCATTATCAACAAACCTGAGACGCATTCCTACTCGTTACTCTGTCGACTACTTCCGGAAGTAAGGGCATCCAAGCAGTTACCGTGCCGATTGTCTACCCAACTAGAACCTTCTTTCATCCCAGTAAGTATACCTCCACACTGCTCTAGACTTCACCCATTAATATATTCCTAACGCCGCCTTGCACTCCCCTACTTCAATTTACCTCGATTCACCTCAGTTCGACGTTTACGTTTTTATTATTCACTTGCCATCTATTTACCGTCTATATTTACTTACCGTGTGCTGCATATAGTCGGCTCGTATAACTCTACAACACAATCCAAACCAAAAAAAATAAACCATTCGTTAGACATCAACCTACAAACCGTCAATATGAAGATCACCGCTCTAGTCTTCGCTGCGATCTCTGCACTACAGTTGACCGCTGCACAACCCCATGGTAGGGCATTCCCTTCTAGTCGAGAGACTCGTTTCTCTTCCTGCCTTTTGATTTGTTATTTGCGTGTGCTGACGTGTTGAATAGGGAGACGTCACCTCCATGCTGGACGTAATTTGGACCTTGACAAGAAGGACGCGGCTGCGGCTGGCAATGGTATCGTCTACTCGCCGTATAACGCCGATGGTACCTGCAAGTCACAGGATCAGGTCAACAGTGATTTTAGCAAGATGAACGGTTTTTCCTTGGTCCGTATCTATGGAGTCGACTGCAATCAAGTCTCGACCGTCCTCAATGCCGCGAAGCCCAAGGGCATGAAAGTCTTTGCCGGAATCTACGATGTGGCTCAAGTGGATTCCCAGGTCCAGTCTCTCATCGCGGCTGCGAAGAACTCTTGGGATTCTATCGACACCGTCTCGGTCGGTAACGAAGTCGTTAACGCCGGTGGTGCTGTAGCACCCGTTGTTGCTGCGGTCAACTCCGCCCGCAATGCACTGAGGGCAGCTGGCTACAATGGTCCAGTCGTAACGGTCGACACGTTTATTGCGCTGATCAACCATCCGGAGCTCTGTCAGGCCTCTGACTATGCTGCTGCCAACTGTCACGCTTATTTTGCGGGCGTCGATGCTTCGAGTGCCGGTTCTTACGTTTCGGAACAGGCCGCCGCTGTTTCTAAGGCCTGCGGTGGCAAGAAGACTGTCATCACCGAGAGTGGATGGCCGCACCAGGGAGGTACAAATGGCCAAGCCGTTCCTTCCAAGCCCAATCAGCAAGCAGCAATCGACTCCCTCAAGGGTAGCTTCTCCTCCAACCCGAGCAGCCTTATCCTCTTCACTGCGTTTGACGACATGTGGAAGCAGGACAATGGCAACACCTTTGGCTGTGAGAAGTTTTACGGGATTTTGGGCTGATTTCCTCACCCTCACATCCCTGATTGCTTTCCTGCATACCCTGTAGTGAACGCAAAATTTTTTTTTTTTTCTTTTCTGTCACCTGAGCGATAGGTTGGTTACCTCGTTGGGTTGGTCTGGCGGTAGCATGGCTGTGCGGCGCAGGGAATCTTTGCGATGGACACCATCTGTGATGGGATTTTTCCTCCATATCTCTCTCCATTTATCACAAACATCTTTCTGGTATTCTGTTGTATATACTTGACAGGATTTAGGCTTTGGAGTGGGAAAAGCAAATATCAAAGGAGATTTTTTGTCCCGTCAAGCCGGCGGGACCCCTTTTTGAAAGCCTTGTCGGACACTAAAATATTGTGAAGTTTTAAGGTGTGAACATGACGTTAGAAGGGTGATGAAAGTTGGTGGTTCGGTAAAGATTCCCTTGGCGCTACCCCTTTTTAAAACCTATTGGGTGTGCGAGGTGAATTTTATTTTATCACTGAGCACAAAATAGAGCTTTTTTGGGGGGGTTTCGAAATAAAGAAAAGATACTTTTATAAGGGGGTGGTGGAGTGCATTTTCACGTTTCCCCGTTTTCAAGCGCCACATTTAAGAGGATCAAGGGGGGAGATAACCATAATAGAATGCACGCACGTATATATACATACACACGCACGCACGCACATGCGTCGACGCGGCCTGGGGCGATTTAAAAAAGAAAAAAAAAGGTTTATTATTTACAAACTGAAGGGGGGGGTGGGGATTGGATTAATTAAGATCTTTTATTTTTTTAGAAAAGAGAAAGAAGGTTAGGGAGGGGGGTCTTTTTTTGTGATTTTAATTTTTTGTAGTAGTAGTGTGGTATTGTCTAGAATGAGGATAAGTCTTATGCGTGGATGAGGGAAGGAAAAGAAATAAAAATAAACAGCCGTGGGGAATGCTGGATGCTAGGGGCTTGGGCTTGGGCTTGAGCTTGAGCTTGCGCTTGTGGGGATGGAGGGGGTAGGAAGTGTGGGGTTGGGGAGTGGAGGTCCAAGGGGAAAATGCGGGGGGGAGGGTACACGGTGGATATATATATATATATATATATCTCATCCCGCCTCGCTGAAGTCGGCGTGGCCCGTCTTCTTGTTGTGCGCGGCGGCGCCCTTCTCGCCCTTGAACGTCGCGCCGCAGGTGTTGCACTTGACCGTGAACCCCGCGGTGTCGGTGAAGTAGTTTTTCCCCTGCAGGATCTTGCACAGCTCGAGCGCCTTCGTGAGGATGATGTGGTCGTCCGCGTTGAAGACTTTCGTGTCGAAGTCTGGGGGCGCGAAGGCGTGCGCGTGCGGCGGGTCCGAGGGGCTGTAGCAGATGGTGTCGTAGTGGATGCCCGAGTATACGATTATGCATCTGGTGGGCCGGCCTTCGTTGTAGCGGTCCACCCGCAGCGATTGGACGTCTATGGAGCAGATCTCGATGTCAAAGTGTTGGCTCAGGATCGCGAGCTCGATCCCGCCTCCCCACGACGACTCCATCTGGATCCACTCGCAGTACTTGTCTGGTCGTTCGCCGAGAACGACTTCGGGGTAGGTTTCGGGGTTCTCTTGGATGGCGGAGGCGGTGAGGGAGCGGAGCTCGTTCATGGAGTCGATGGAGCCGAGGACCGCGCTGCCGATTGCGCGGAAGAGGCAGGAATTGTCGTCGGGCATTATGCGCATGAGGAGGGTGGCGCTGTGGGTGGGGAGGGGGATCTCGGGAGGGTCGGATTCGAGGGATGGGTTGGGCTTTCGCGAGAGGGAGAGGGGCGGTTTTGCGGTTTGTGGCTTCGTGGGAGCCGATTGGGCGTTCAGGACGCTGGTGAGCGAGGAGGATTGCCGTGTAGGTCTCTTTGCGACCGGTGCCTTGATGTCTGCGGCGTCGCTGTCCCTGCCTCCTCCGGCATCACCTTGGCTCTCCTTCAAGCTGACGAGCAGCTGACCACCGTCGAGTTTTTCATCCAGCTCCGCCAGCGGCTTCGATCTTGGAAGCGTGTCCAGGTGTAGGAACTTTGGAGGGAAGCCGGACTTTAATTCGAAGTTTTTGAGGGATGTCTGCTCTGATATTGAGGAGAGTAGGTCGCCGACGGTTGCGCCTGGAGGCAAGTTTATGATTGAGGAACCCGAGGGCGCCTGGAGCTTGATACGCATAGTGTTTGTGTAATGTGGCGGGGGTGCGTTGGAAGTGGAAGTGGAGAGCCGGGGTTCGGTCCGGATATATAGAGCCTATTATATACTAATCCGGCAGGTTAATCTTGTTTGGATATATAGGGCGACTCTGGGAAAGGAAGCGTTGAGCGGGAGAGCCGAAAACCACATCTGTGTTTGTAGAGGACAAGGGAATGAGAAGATGGTTCCATGCGACAACAATCTGACAACAGTTTTGTGCCACCCACCGTTGTGCGGCTCTGCTGCTTAGCGAAACTGCGGACCTTAATTTTTCCCCTTGTCGGTAGGCGCCGGACAGTCTTCAGACCCAGTGTTTGACCGCTATAGGTGACGATGTTCTGGAAATTCTCAGTTGCATAGTGTGACTTCCTTCTGATATATAATAGGTTCTTTGAGCTTCTCCAACGCGTTTTGGTGGAGCTGTGGGTTTTATAACTTCTGCGTGCGGTTCGTCTCCGCGAGCTTTATTAAGGAGAGTGAGACAGAGCTATGCCAAGCTGGAATGCAAGCTCTTCGACCTTGCGCGTAAATCCATCGGCGAACATCCGTATCGAACGAAATATCCAACACGAAAGGTCCTTGGTTCATACAGAACCCCTAAGGCCACTTTTCGAATCTCTTAACCATGCCCGTTGCTGGCGGGACGAGAAGTCCTTCGCCCATTCCGACTACCGAAATAAATGCTCCTGAGGCCAACGGCGCGGATGGGCCGTCCGCGATCACCGAAGAAGCATGGCGCGCCATGGATACCATTCTGAGAAATGTCTACGCTTATAGAGATCAAGAGTGAGTTAGATTGTTCGCTGGATTCTCGGCGCGAATTGCCATGCGTCGAGGTGCGGAACTGACTTGGAAGTAGTGGCCACGACGTGTCGAAAATATTCCATCGTAGAGTCAACAAACGAGCAAACCCTGACTATTACGATGTGATCAAGGAGCCGATGGCGATGAGTGTGATAAAGGTGTGTTGGCAGGTGGTTTGACGGCCTGAGCAAAATATCTCGTGGCGTGCTGGGACACCTTCCTGGAACTGATACTGACGATATTGGGATTTGAATAGGCGAATGTTGCGGCAAGAACTTATCGGAGATTTGCCGTGTTTGTAAGGGATTTTGCGCTAGTGAGTCAACGGCCTTCTGCACGAGCTGGGCGCTTGCTCTATTGCTCTATTGCTCTATTGCTTGAGATAGTCAACACTGACGAAACCCCTCATAGCTTTCGCACAACGCGCAGGTGTATAATAGACCACAATCCCAAGCATATGAGGATGCGCTTGCCCTAAAGGTATGATTCAAAGTAGTGCGGCGCTCACCCGATCAACCCAACCGTTGTGCGCTAACTCATCGATTGACAGCCACTCCTTGAATCCGAACTCAAGAAGATAGTCGACCAGGGGATCGTCTCAGCCGAAGTTGCGGCTATACCGCACCTGGGGGATATCCCTCCGGCTTCTCCTCTCCCCCCTGAGGAAGAAGTCGAAGAAGAGGATGAGGATGACGAGGATGAAGAGGACGAAGATGCCGATGATTCAGATGACGAAGGAGTCCGTCGGCGTAGGCGGCGTGGGCCGCGCTCAACGGCTGCGATCACCAAACGTGAGGGTGGAGGCGCTGCTAAGGGAGATGATACCCAAACGGCTCGCGAAGCCGATTTGCGTCGTAAGCGTGGCAGGCCACCTCGTGTTGATACGCCAATGGAAGCGAGGATCAAGGCAGTGCTCAAGGGGTTAAGGAAGTTCAAAGGCCCGAATGGGGAGCTGAAGGTGAACCACTTTGAAAAGCTTCCGGATAAGGCACAGATGCCAGAGTACTTCGAGGAGATTAAAGTGCCCATGGCATTTGACGTTATTAAGGTACACGCTCCTTCTCTTGTGGATATCCCCCCCTCCGGTGAATAGCCTTGCATTGTGCTAACTCTAGACTTTGTGTATAGAAAAAAGCAAAGAGAAAGAAGTACCAGTCCGTTGACCACTTCATGAAGGATGTTGAAACCATGTTTGAGAACGCGAAGATGTACAATCGGGATGACAGCCAGATTTACAAGGACGCGGTTGACCTTCAGGTATGTGGGAGATGAGGCTCTCTAGTTGTCCACGCCTTGTTTTAGTGCTTATTCAGTGAAATAGTTTGAAGCTCGTCACCTAGCAGAGCAGGAGAAAAAGAAACCTGATAGCGAGTACACTATGGAAGATGGCAGGTTGCCTCTACCGAATGGTATTTTACACAACGGCGAGCTGTGGAAAGTTGGTATGTAGTATAACACCCCTGTTCAGACGGATAACTGGTTCGGCTGACACTCCTTAGGCGACTGGGTTCACATCCAGAACCCCAATGATGTTACAAAGCCTATCGTTGCTCAGATTTACCGTACTTGGCAGGATTCGGACGGCCAACAATGGGTCAATGCATGCTGGTATTACAGGCCCGAACAGACAGTACATCGATTTGAACGACACTTCTATGAGAATGAAGTCGTTAAGACGGGCCAATATCGAGACCATCATATTGACGAAGTGGTCGACCGGTGTTTCGTCATGTTCTTTACCCGCTACAATAAAGGCCGCCCACGCGGTTTTCCACACGACAAGGATGTTTATGTTTGCGAATCTCGTTACAACGAAGAGAAGTATAAGCTCAATAAGATTAAGACCTGGGCAAGTTGCCTTCCGGACGAGGTTCGCGAAAAAGACTATGAGATGGATCTCTTTGATCAGCCCAAAAAGATGAAGAAGGTACCTAGCCCTATCAAACACTTGCTATCGACAAATGCAAAGGAGACCGACGATATTCCTAAACCGACGTGGGGTGTAGCGAATGCACCGCCCATCGTGGGCGCGGTCCATAAGAGACCGAGGGAGCCAAATGTGAGTTACTATAATCATATTAATTATATGAGAGGTTTCATCTAGTTACTGAGACTTTAATTAGGAATCACCACCTCCTGAGCCAACACCGTCTCCGCCACCGCAACCACCACCACCTCCAGTGAGGCAGGCCCCGGCTCTGCCGAATCAGAGTGTCCATGGCAGTTATGCTACAAACGGCAATGCAGATGTGGGGATCGGTCTGGCCACCCCTCAACACCAAGCTAGGAGCACATCTATACCATCGCAGGGACCTCACACGCAGCAAGCTTACAACCACCAATACCCTCCACAATACAACCAGCAGTCCGCCTCGCCGGCTCCGGCTTTTCAGCCATCGCCGCAGCCTACCGCCTCTTATACAGCACAAACTCCTCATCCACCAGGATACTCTCAAGGACAAACAGCAGCTCAAGCAAGCCAATACATGACCCCTCATCACAGTTATGGATACCACCAACCTACGGTCTCGCGTGCCGGCGTGTCTACGGTAAACGCCTATAACCCTCCCAAACCGATTGAGGTTTACCATCTTAGTGATGCTGCAAATCACTCGATCCCGGAAGATATCCGCGAGAAATTCCACCGTGACGAACACGGGCGTATACTATTCTTCACCGCGCCGCCTCTAGATCCCCTGCCACCGGTCAAGAAGGGCGATGCCGTGGGGCATTCGGTCCGGTACCTTGCACAAAAGCAGAAACACGTCGAGGCAATGAAGTTGAAGCGGAAACGTGATCAGGAAGCTCACGAGGCACTGGCAGAGACACGGAAGAAGGTTAAGAAGGAGGGAGAGGAGTTTGGGGCGGAAATCGCAAAGTTGAAGGAGAAAGCTATAGGCATGTTGGAGCAACAGATGGTGGACGGGACGCTAAGGATGTACAAAAGATTGTATGGTGAGAGGTGGAAAGAAGGTATGAAGTTGGAGTTGGACGCACTGGACAAATCGCAGGATCTGGAGAAAGCGAGACTCGTGGAGATCGCGAGGAGCGAGAGGAAGAGGAAGGAGAGAGAGTTTGTGTCCTTGAAAGGGCCTGGTGTATTTTTGGACGATGTGGATGCTCGATTTTAGATATTATGCATGCTAGCGGTTTTTCGGCGCATGTGCACACAACGTCATTTCATGTGCTCTCAGCGTTCGTATCTGCGGGCTAAGGTTCGGCGGGACGGTGACTGGTGAATTGGCCTGACGGCTTGGCGGGAGGGCAGGATCCACTGCCCTGTATCGATAATGAATGTAGTGTCAACCTATATCAAAATCTCCCCCTGGAGCTTGAGACTTGCAAGAAGGTTATCTCTTATCATAAACGAGGGGGTTTCCCTGCTTTGAGTCACGTTGAAGGGCGCAAGGCATTCTAGCATCGATTCATGTCTTGACTGTCTTGACTGTATGATGGTGTGTGACAAGGAACTAATTCGCCGGTGACGTCCAGATAGGCGAGATGTGGACCCCTGACACATCGGCGCCTGATGAATAGAAGCGCGGGCGTCCCATAGACTGAGACTCCAGGCTGTCCGAGATGGCATGGACGATGATGGACGGTGGGCGATAGGATCTTTCTGTTTGGGTTCTCAAGTGTCCGATCTGTCCCGGGTTGTTTGTTACACGTAGTGCACTGGTGCTTGTGTGAGTGGTGGAACGAGACGGATAAAGCGTTAGTTGCTCTCGCAGTGCCAAGTAGCGCTAGCGACATTTCTGGAGGCCCTTCCTTTGCATCTCGACCAGTGACTTATAACACTGCAACTGCGTGGCCAGCGAGGGCCTGAATTTCTTCGTCATAAAACGGTCCGCATTGCGTGCGGCAGCTTGGATAGGGCCTCTTGGCCATGTTATGGAACACTCTACGGTGATCTTCCTCGTATGAATATTATGGATGCTCATCCCCGATCTATTTCGATTATAACGACCTGACGGATCCGGTTTCCTATTGTGCCGCTCCCCACGTCCAGCATCCAGTTCAACGGCATCGCTAGGGCGGGGGATAAATTCATCCCCACCTCGAAATGCCTTCTGAGGAGAAGAAACTCGGGCGGAAGTTGACGAAAAGGAGAAAGGAACAATCCCGACCTTCGTTCGATATTCCCGAAAGATTCAGGGATGGGGACGATGCCTCCGAGGACGTCACCGCCCCGAAAGGGCAAAATACACACTTCATGAACCATTCGGTTTTCTCAATGATTGCCGCTGCAGGTTCCAAAGTTGATTTTAACTCCCGATTCGACTCTGACTCGAGTGAAGGGGAAGACGATGAGCCTCCAGTCGAAGCACAACAGGGAGTGCAGGAATCTGCTAAGGGCACGATTGATGGCAAGCCTTCAGGGATACAATCTAATAGGCATAGACGGAAGATCTCAGAGCATAGATTACTCAGATCGCTTCCGAGACTTAGTATGAAAGCGGGAAAAGAGAAGAGATACGAGTCAGAAAACAATCTCGGGATCCAGGAAGAGGTTGTGCCTTCAGGGTCAGCAGTGCCTGCAGTAACTCCGAGGCATGTGCCAGTCATGAGTAGACTGTTAGAGGCAGAGGCACAAGCAGAACTTAGCTCATCAAGCCGGGGAAGCAAGCTTCAGGGGGATGGCGAACTAGATCCTATCGAGCATGACGATGCACAGAGGCCGGCTACCAATCTAGCTACGCGGCTGATGGAGATTTTTGAATACTCTGAGCCAGAGGAAGTTATATCAGGTACGTCCGCACTGTAAAGTACGAATTCCAGTCGGCTAATGTGGGCAGAATATCCTTGTTGGCTGCTGAATAGTGTCCTCCTCCAAGGTTACATGTATATCACGACGAAGCACGTTTGCTTTTATGCATACCTTCCCAAGAAATCGGTACGTTACCTGGGAAACTTAATGCGAATTATACTTTTGCTCATATCAATGTAGCATATCGTTGCAAAATCCGGATACCTATCAAAGCGCGGCCGCCAGAATCCCAAGTTCAATCGTTACTGGTTCGTACTGAAGGGGGATATTCTCTCCTACTATACAGATCCCTCAGACGTCTACTTTCCAAGCGGAAATATAGACTTGAGATACGGTGTGGCGGCAGCACACTCCGAGAAAGGGAATGAAACTACGAGCTTTTATGTAACTACTGACAAGCGGAAATATTACTTCAAAGCCGACAGCGTTGCGAGCGCGAAGGAATGGGTCAAGTCGCTGCGGAAAGTTATATTTAGATCGCGCAACGACGGGGATAGCGTAAAGATCTCTTTACCTATCGAAAACATCATTGACATAGAAGAGAACCCTGTCATCGAATTTGCTGAAACGTTTAAAATAAGAGTCTACGACAATGATGAGACATTCGCCATGGATGAGGTATACTCTCCGCGCATCATGGAGGAGAATCTCGCTGATTTAGTTAACAACAGTACTTCTTCTCCTTCTTCAGCTTTGGCAAGGATGCTTTCAATGTTCTACGTATACTGGTCGATGACACCCCCGCCCAACGAATTCCGGGAAGCATGCTCGACCTCGGAGGCGGCACAGATAGGGCGATGGGTGGCGGCCCTAGGGAAGCGTCAGTTCCCACTCTTCGGGAGAATGTTCGAGCGACCCTTGCACCGCCATCTCCAGCTGGGAGCGGAAGGTGCAGCCCCCGTCCTAGTGGTGAAATTTCGCGGTCAAGCTTTGATTGCGGTTACCGACGTAGCTTGGACATAAACAAGGATTCTCGACGTTCAAGTTTCGAAGTCGGCAGGAGAAGTGGGAGCAATAGTAGGAAGAGCAAGAGTAGAGATCGCCTTGGGGGCAGTTCTCCTTTGACGCCGAAGCTACACGGTTCGTCAGACTCGTACGTTCATTCACTGGACCGTGATCCGGGGTCGCCCGGAGCTATTCACTCCAGGGATGGTACTCAAGCTTCTGCTAGCCAGATACTTGACCGGAGCGATGTCTTTCAATCCCCCACCATACAGAGACTTCAACGATCTGGATCTGGCACACGACTGGATCAAGATGGGCAAAGAGTGAGAAGCTGCTCCGAAGAAAATAAACGCTCTCATCCAGACATGGATATTCGAGTGTATCCTCCAAGGTTACAGGCCCAACGTGCCTTGAGCGCAGCTCCTCGCGGACAAGTTGGCGACGGCGCGAGCGAGTCGGATAACGGGACAGACGTTAATCGTGGCGGATTTCGGGGATCTTCCTCACCTACGCTGCAAGAACTTGTGAAAGCTGGTTCATATCCACTCCAACGGGCTGCTGGGTTCGCTGGTTATCTAAAGGATCATTCTAAGAGAATGAGTAGTCTTCTGGCTACCGAATCTATGGGTTATCTTGAGAAAGTCTCTGGCATGTGGGCTGGAGGAAAGAGGCATTATGATGACCCTGTGGGTCTTATGCCAGATGGTGACCTTGGGGATCCTGAAGACGAAGATGATGTAGCCGAGCATGGGGATCGTTTCCGGGCTCATTTCGCTCTTCGAGAGACTGAGAAGCTGCAGGCCACATATTTTGGATTCTTACATCGAGTTTTGCCGCTCTATGGGAAAATATACATCAGCAACAGGAGTTTTTGCTTTCGAAGTCTCTTACCTGGCACCCGGACGAAGGTGGGGTTTGCCCACACTTTTTGAATTATTACACGCTAACTCTACTACTACTTAGTTGATATTACCTCTGAAGGATGTGGAGAATGTCGACAAAGAGAAGGGTTTCCGCTTTGGCTACTCGGGCTTGGTAATAGTTATTCGGGGTCACGAAGAGCTCTTTTTCGAATTTTCTCAGCCTGATGTACGTGACGATTGCGTCGTCACGTTGCTACAGAGTCTTGACCAGGTTAGATTTCTCGAGTCCGGCCTATTGACGCAGGAAGAGATAGAAGAGGCAGAAGCTGCGAAAGCAGAAAACAAGATGTTGCAGGAGGCACGCCAGGATGGCCGCGGTAGCCATGACCCAAAACTACTGAGGTCGGTGAACGACATCGGTATGCAAAGAATTCAGTCCCCGTAATGTGTTTACTCTAACAGATCGCAGATAACCCCTCGGAAGCTCCCCCAATACTCTTTGATGATCCTCGAGCATCTATCCTTAATTTCAAGCCTACGGAGTCCCTTAGGATCACTTGCTTGACTATTGGCTCACGGGGGGATGTACAGCCCTACATTGCCTTGTGTAAAGGATTGCTTGCAGAGGGCCACAAGCCAAGAATTGCTACTCATGCTGAGTTCAAACCGTGGATTGAGAAACATGGTATAGAGTTTGCCCAGGTTGAAGGGGATCCTGCGGAACTGATGAGGATTTGCATTGAGAATGGAATGTTCACGTACTCTTTTATTAAAGAGGCCTCACTAAAGGTAAAATCCCATCTACTTGTTGCTTGGGACTGAACTAATTGACATTTCTTAGTTCCGGGGATGGTTGGATGACCTGCTTATATCTGCGTGGGTAGCCTGCCAGAACTCAGACGTTCTCATCGAGAGCCCAAGTGCAATGGCCGGAATTCATATCGCCGAAGCACTCGGAATCCCCTATTTTAGGGCCTTCACGATGCCGTGGACTCGAACAAGAGCTTACCCACACGCATTTGCTGTTCCCGAACGTAAAATGGGTGGAGCTTACAATTACTTCACTTACGTGATGTTTGACAACGTATTCTGGAAAGCAATCGCGGGACAAGTCAATCGGTGGCGAAAAAAGGAACTAGGACTGCCCCGGACAAACCTCGACAAGTTACAGCCAAACAAGGTGCCGTTCCTATACAACTTTAGCTCCTCAGTAGTTGCCCCTCCTCTGGATTATAGTGACTGGATAAGAGTTACAGGCTATTGGTTTCTTGATGAGGCTGACGGTTGGGAGCCGTCAAAAGAGCTGACGGACTTTATCAAGCGGGCTAGGGATGATCGAAAGAAAATCGTCTACGTTGGGTTTGGCTCGATTGTCGTATCAGACCCGGCAGCAATGACGAGAACAATAATTGACTCTGTCCTGAAAGCCGACGTGAGATGTATCCTCTCAAAGGGTTGGTCTGACAGACTGAGCAGTAAGGACGTTTCTGCACCTGAGGTACCTCTGCCAAAGGAAATACTCCAAATTAAGTCGGCACCCCATGATTGGCTTTTCAGGCAGATTGATGCTGCTGCCCATCACGGCGGAGCCGGCACTACCGGCGCCAGTCTTAGAGCTGGATTACCAACGATAGTTAAACCGTTCTTTGGCGATCAGTTCTTCTTTGGTTCAAGGATTGAAGACTTGGGCGTGGGAATATGCATCAGAAGGCTCAATGTGAGCGCCTTTTCGCGAGCGCTATGGTCCGCCACCAACGACGAGAGGATGATAGTAAAGGCTAAAGCGCTCGGGGAACAAATACGAAACGTATAGCACCTCCCCAATTTCCATTGAAGCTGTCTCGCTGACTCTTATTGTAGGAAGATGGGGTGGAAGCGGCAGTCAAAGCCATCTACCGGGATTTAGAGTATGCGAAGACGCTGATCAAGAAACGAGGTGTGGATGCAGACGATGCACAGGATGATTCAGAAGAGAGCTGGACGTTCATCGGTGACGAAAGCGACCCCGAACTTCAGAGGAGAATTGCGGAATGGGAGCCAATGAGTTACCTGGGTCAGAGCGAATATGGTAAATTGAGGGGTATCCGGGGGTTTGAGCATAGTAATACCACGTAGGTAGAGTCCCTTTTATTTGGGCATGTTCGGTGTTTGTTCGCTGGTTAGGAGAGATGGAATGGCGATTTCTCTTGTGATAGTTACATATTAGAGAGGATCTTTCTACTTTAGAATCTTTAGAATTTGCTGGCTCGAGAAGCTGCAGACGGACCGAGATTTGATGAGTAATCCTCGCTTAGGATAGCCAGTTACCCAAGGCATTTCATCTCACGTGAGTCAAGGCAGGTTCCGCAAACGACGACGAACCCTGTCAATCTAGAGTCTAGGCAGTTCACGAGCGCGCGCGCAAAAGACTGGTAGATAAAATGGATAGAAAGGAAAGAGAAAGTTGAAAGGGAAGGATGACGCATACCTGCTTACGCTGGTGAGAAGAGACAAAGGAGGGCAGCGATGCGGAGTCAAACTTCGTGCTAGGGTGCTGTGGCGCTTGGTGATGCACGGGCACTTCTGATCAGCCAAGGTCAAGCGAGTGTGGAAATAAATAGGCCAGACCGCCCTCGAGAAGAGAGGAAGCTCTGCTAATAATGCCAAGACCACCCCAACCTCCATGTCATGTGAGCACTGGGTTGTGGAGGAAGCTTTAATAACAACGGTAACAGCATTAGTTGCCCGAAGCTGCTCGGCATCGCATTCACTGGTTCCCAAATTCACAGAGTGAATGTCGCATGCAGCAGCCTCTGGTAGTTTTTAAATCCAATGCAAGCTCGACGCTCTCTTCTTGCACAGACTTCCTTCCGACACGCTTATTTCAATTGTTCGACAAATAAAATCGAGCGCGCATCGTGAGAGCCGTCCAGGACCCTTCGACGCAGACAGCAGCGGCAACAACGCGAGGAGAAGGACGAACGCGACGAAGAAGAAGGAGAAGAACAAGAAGAAGAAAAAGAAAAAGAAAAAGAAAAAGAAGCAGTGGACAACCTGAGAAGAGAGGCGGAAGCACACATCAACCAGCAGTCCCCATCAAGGCCTTTTCTGGGGCTTGCGGGGAGGTGAAGGAGGAATGCGGTTACTGCTACCTAAATCTCTCCATTACCCTATCACGGTCACCGAGCTGTTAAAGCAACCAAACGACAGTATCGAGAGGTTCGCACCGCTGTTCTCGTACTTCTATCAGACGACGGTGACAGAAGGTAATCGTTTTGGAGAAGAGAATCAGGTCGAGAAAAGGTTTTTGGCGGTATTCGAATCACCGGTGGAGGGCGCTTTGACGGCTTGGAAGGTCAGGAAGGGCATGGTGATTCAGTCAAGGTTGGAGAAAGTCTAGGCTGAGAGGCCTCTACGTTGGAGATTGAACGACACTGACTATCAATATAGCATTGATATCGCCGAAATCGAAGAACCATGTTCTCACTCGGTACAGTTTGGTGGTCTCTGCTCACTCTGCGGGAAGGATATGACCCAGTACGTTTAGGTTTTTGTTACGCCTTTTGCACTATCACAATTCGTGACTGATTGATCCTGCAGGGTGACATACAACACTGACTTTGCCGACGCGAAACGGGCGACGATAAACATGATTCACGATAATATGGACTTGACTGTTAGCGCGGATGTACGTGTCGCGGTTCTATACAAACAACAAACAATTGGCCTTGAATAACGCTGACGATCTTGCAGGAAGCCACTCGTATAGAGGAAGAGGCCAAACGGCGACTACTTCAATCGAGAAAACTGTCGCTAGTCGTCGACTTGGACCAAACAATCATCCATGCGACGGTTGACCCTACAGTAGAAGAATGGCAAAAGGACGTTAACAATCCGAATTACGAGGCAGTTAAGGATGTACAGGCTTTCAAGCTCATGGATGAGGGAACCGCAGCTCGTGGCTGCTGGTACTACATCAAGCTTCGGCCAGGCCTAAAAGATTTCTTACAAAACATCTCGAAGCTATACGAACTACACATCTATACCATGGGCACAAGAGCGTACGCAAAAGCCATTGCAAAGATTGTCGATCCAGAGCAGAAGATCTTTGGGGATAGGATACTGAGTCGGGACGAAAGCGGGAGCTTGACGGCAAAGAATCTGCAACGGTTGTTCCCGGTGGATACGAACATGGTGGTTATCATCGATGACAGAGGAGATGTCTGGAAATGGAGTGACAATCTTATTAAGGTCACGCCTTATGACTTCTTTGTGGGGATTGGGGATATCAACTCAAGTTTCTTACCGAAAAAGCAAGAATTTAAGCAGAGTTTAACGACAAAAGCCATCCCAGGCGCCGACAGCAATAGCGACGCGGCTGAAAACGGAGAGGACGCCCAACCAAATCCTACTGATGGCGACAGCGGCGACGACGATGCAGAGGCCCAGGCTATGCGTGGAGAGTTAAATCATGCAAGCACAGCCGACAATTCTGCTCTAGAACAACTTGTTTCCATGGGTGGAGGAGATGACCCAAATGTGCTTCAGGCACAAACATCTAAACAAGACGAAGCATTAGCAGCACAGCTTCACGACCGCCCACTCCTGCAGAAGCAAAAACTCTTAGACGCTGAAGATAATGCAGCTGACCAGAATGACGAGAACCGGAAGGGCGAGGAAACACCTAGTGATTCCGGCAAACACCGCCATCACCTTCTCCAAGACAACGATGCCGAGCTGTTGTATTTAGAGCAAAGTTTAACAGAAGTTCATCGGACATTCTTCCAGGAGTATGACGGAGCTTTAGCGGGTTCCCAGGGCGGTCGTGTAGCAGAACTGCGAGGTGGGAGGAACGCCAAAAAGCTACCCCTGAGGAATAACTCCGATGTGAGCGTGGATTTACGACCGGTTCCTGACATTAAAACTATTATGCCACAGATGAAGTTGAGGGTGCTTGAGGGAGTGGTCTTGGTGTTTTCGGGGGTGATTCCGCTGGGTGCTGATATTCAGAGGTATGCCATTATTCCGCGCAGCTCCAAGCCAACCGCACGCCAGGGTTTACTAATGTATGCCGCAGCGCTGACATTGCAAATTGGTCCCGAGGATTTGGCGCCCGCATATTCGAAAACGTCAATAGAAATACTACTCACCTGGTTGCAGCGAGGAACCGAACCGCCAAAGTTCGGCAGGCAGCCCGATATTCTCATATTAAAATCGTCACCACACAGTGGCTTTTTGACTCGATGTCGCAATGGCAGCGATTGGATGAAGAGCCGTATCTCATTCCCGTCCACCCTGACGACCGAGGAGAACCCGCTTCGACGGTCTATGACCCTCAACTCGACGATGGTGCAATTCTCTCATCCGATGATGAGGGCGTCTCGGATGACGGTGAGAATGGCATAACCGACGCTGACACAGCAGACGGCCTCGATGTGCTAGCACCTTCTGGCTCTAGTGATGGCATTGACACACTGGACCTTGACTGGGGTGAGACTAACAAGGAATTAGATGACTGGCTGGGCTCTGAGGCTGATGATAGTGATGTAGAAAGCATCGCTTCTGGAGTTAGTGATAGTAGTCTGGAAGGTCGCAAGAAGAGAAAGCGTTCGGCATCGCCGTCTGCGGATGGAGACAACGATATTGAGAATGGAGATGGTTCAGCGGGGCCGGCTGACGATATGAAAGGTTCCAGACTAGCGAAGAGACAACAGATGGCGAGAAACCGGACCACCAGCTTGAAGGAGGTTGCCACGGTCACAGATCAAGATCCCAAAGGCCCCAGCCTACCTAGCCCCGAAGCTACTGGCGGAGAGGATGGCGACGAGGTGGATATGATAGAGGTGGAAGAGGACAGCGGTTCCAATGACGAACTGCAAAAAGAGCTTGAAGCTGAGATGGAAGCGGACATGTGGGAGGGAGATGGAGGGGGTTAGCACCCCCGAATCCCGCCCAAACTCGTCTGACGCGATGGTCAGAAATTACCTCAGTCTTTGGTGCAATATCTTTTGTCCAGCTCTTTTGGCGCGATTGGTGTTCCTGGCGGCGGAGATGTCACTACAAGCGATACTCACGGCGCAAAAATTAGGTACTTGAGTCTTATAAAAGACGTCTTTCTCTAGACCCGCTTTATGTGTGCATGACATTTTGGAGGAAGGAAAGTAAGAAGGAGGGGTCACCAGTCACAACCAATGTCCCAGTTCCAAGGTCCTTTGTAAATAAAACTATCGTTGCCGAACCACCTTTTCGGACTAAGAATGATGCATGTCTCTACACCCACGCGATAAAGTACAGGTCCCTTTTATCATCAGTGTATCCTGCTAGACTTGTGTAAGGATTAGTGCTTTTTCCCCCCAATCCTGATAATGAGGATGCCGGAGGCCCTAGGTTGGTCCGAGGTCGTAGGATAATGCATGCTCACGTGCATGCGAGTCAATAGTTGCGTGCTGTGGCCAACTAAAATTCCTCAACTACGCTCGAGATATGAGCCTTAAGACTTTTATGAACATTGAGGACTTGACGTGGTGTCTCCCCACTTATTTTTCACATTGGAGTGCAAACACGTCAAACCGTAGCCCTTGGCCAAGTTGAGCCTTTAGGCGGGCAAAGATGTACGAAGACCACCACCGACGGCCCGATTCCAGCTCGATTCCAGAACGACCCACCTCTACATCTATGCGGAATCCACTCGGAGCCCTTCATGCAGTGCTCTCTCAGCCGCCTAACCTCGCAGACAAGGGCGAAGATACGCTCAGCTCTCCCATCCCTAGCAACAATGGATCAGTCGATCACCTCCATCCAAATTCCAGCACGCTTGAACGCGAGTTACATTCCTTCTGAACGATATGTGCGCTTACTCTTACCTAATCCTCCAGATGCAAATCGTCTCGTTCGAATCGTCGGATAGTCTCGCCCACCGGCCATCACTCCCAAAGGCGCGCATGGATACTAGAGAGGCTGAGTGCCCCTTCGACTTACACAAGTCATATCAAATGCCGCCTGGCCCCTCACCTGAACCGTTGCGCTATCTCCACCGGTGAATTTCGAGGGGCTCATGGCAGCTAAGAACGTCTTGAATAGTCAGGTTGAAGAGGACATCAGCACGGTTTTACGGCTGGGAGACACTGGCGGCAGATGAAATTCGCATTCTCGAGATCGACCCCCAGATAAATGAACCTCTCTCTACTTCAACGCCGCTCTCTGGTGATAAGTCGTAAATATCATGCCGGCTACGCAGATTTCCGACAAGCCTTCGTACGTGGTTTTATCATATCATTGGGGCGACTTAAACAGAATCGTTTCTATATTGATCAACGGGGGTGCGACCGAAATCATACAATCTGCCCATGCGATCATGCGTCCCACACAATCAGCTAGGTCATGGCCAAAAAATACCGCGGCGATTATCTCCGCGCATTCCCAATGCAATAGCTCGAATCCCCCGCAGGGGGTTCGCTTTTCTTCAAGAATACCCAAGGGGGACCCGTGCAAAATGGTGGGACTCTAGTGGATGGTCAGGAGTCTGTGAATCGCTTAGTAAAACCCTAGTTTCGCAGGAGATGGGGTATCTAGGAAGCTGCAGTGTCCCCAGAAGCATGGGTTTTCTACGAAGATGCTCTGCAACGGGAACATTTTAGTGATGCTATCGAGCGCAACCAATATCCTCTCTGTCCAGGGTGTGGGAATCGATCGTGTCTATACCACACACCCTGATCTACCTATCAGATATCCAGACCATCTATGTCCTAGCGTTCCTTTCTCTGAGGCTTTCTGGAGTTTTTCGTGTATAAACCTTGCTTGTCATGACGCATATAAGAATCCGAAAGCGCGCTTCACGGCCTTTCTGCGGACCCTCATGGCTGGAGCCCGTGATTCTGGCACTGACGAACTCTTCGGCAATGCGTACCTACATCATCGTGCGATGGGGTTCTTCCAAGGCACTGGCTTTGAGCAATGCTGGCGTGACGCCGGCTTTCGACACTGTTGCCCCACACTCACGTGATCACGCGTTTCGTGAGTCGACGCGACGCGACCATACCATACGCCAACTTTCTTTGCTACCTCCTCCTTTCCTTCCGCTCTATTCTTGAGATAGACTAGTTTGTACGATACAGCTATAGGTTAGAAATTACAACCTCCGTAAAGGCGGTATGATGAAGATCATTCCCCGGACCCATTGGGCTTGCTGGAAGAAACGGAGTGGACAGAGATGTCAATCCTGGATACTTACGGACTTTACGATAGTGGATCTTTCGGAAGGAAATCCTCTGTGACTTACTATCTTAATACATGACAACACCTTCGTTCCTCCATAAGGGGAGCTAACGATGATGATAACAAGGACTTATCTGACCCAGCTTCTAACATGCCTCCCAAGATAGAGACACCCCCCAACCAATACGACCGACTACAATCAGGCCGAACTTGATAAGAACGTTCAAATGACAGAAAACCCGGCCGCTTAAGCCCACGCAAGCTTAAGATATTCCTGCAGTCAAAAACCTATTCCTATTCTTGTCCATCCACATATACCCCCTACGCCTTTGCATTAATAAGGCAGACGTTTCCGATCATGAGTTCCTACTGCTTTCCGTCTTTTTTTTTTTCTCTTGGTCTTCGTACTAAGTGCTCTGCGGGGTGACCCTAGGTCCTATCTGCTGGAGATAGGTGTGGCTCGGGTTCCGGTTTTTCTAGGGCCCCTAGGAAGGTTCGCAGCGACACTTCTTGAAGAGTTGGCTGTCAGTGCCGGTTTTGGTACTTCCCGCCGAAGGTGTTGGTTGTCTGCCTTTAACTGGCTCACTTGTTCTTTCTTTCGGTTCACCAACTGACCGTCTCCATCGATTTAGCTCGTTACTCAAGTCCGCATTTTTCGTCCTCGATCCCCGCAGTGAAGCTAAGCCTTACACCCGCGCCCTCTCGTGTTTGTTTCTGTGGAAGAGTTTCTTCGGCTCGGCTGCTGATACAGCTTTAGGTAAAATACCCGCTCCCTCGCCACAGTTCCGTGCAGGCTCCGATTGAGCGCTTTGCCTGGTTACTTTAAAAATGAAAGGCTCTCTCCCTGGTGGCGCTTTTTGGGTAAGGGCCGTTCGAACCTGTGGGTGGTGATACGAACTCATGTTGGCTCGATTAAGATTCCAAGGGTTATTCTCTTCGATCTTTGTTAGTGGAGTAACACCTAGAGGGGTGATATCTTAATAATATGCTCTAAGGGGTCGACTTTTAAGTGAAGTAGTAGTTCTGGGCGCTAAAACGGGATGCTGGGTTTATTCTTAAGGGCCGATACTGGGGCTAACTATAGGTTTTGGAGCCTTTTTATTTGGAAGGAAGGAAGGGCTAGCACCGGAGGTTAAGAGATAGTGTTGGAACTGGCGTTACCGCGAACTCTATGTACTTACCTACCGGTGAAACAAAAACTTAAAAGCACGATTTCGATTTTCGCCCGATTGTCTTTCAGGGTATTTCTTATCTTTTTTGTTTTCTGGTGGCGTGAATATGGTTAAGGGAGCCCTCCCACAGCGTGGCTCTTATTGTAGGCTATGGCAATTCTTGCGGTATGGTGGAGGAGTTCGAGATGCATGACGTCACCAGACGTCGTTGCGAGGGCACGAATACGTGGGCACAGGTGTACGTAGAATCAATTCTATTGACTATGTAATGACTGCTGTAACGACTGGCTATTCTACATGGTGCATCCAGGCACCTTATGTGTGTCTTCGGGGTCGCGCCCCTCGGGCGCAAATAGGGGCAACCTAAAACACGTTGCTCCTATTCCGTGTTCCGGGTGCCGTGGCCCGCCTTCCTGCGACAACGCCACATTAATGCCGTTCCAGCGGCCGCGCAGCATACCCACAACAGCTCTTGAGCCCTTCCCAAGTCGTGATACAACGATGCAACGACGGCCCCTGGGAGCATGCCTATGACCATGGGAGCCTCTCTCAAACACATATTCTCTATGACGCATCGGTGGTCCTCGGCTAAGGATGCCGCTCCCGGCAAGCGCAGCCGACAACATTGTAGTGTTTTGCATGATTGCTTTTACAGTATTCTGGTAAGCCTTTTCTGTGTTGTCTCAATAAATGAAATAAAAGGTTAGAGGCGTTTGGGTAATTGCCCCCTGAAAAATTGAGTGTGGGATGTCATCATATGTCAATGGAGGAAGCAGTATCGTAGAGATAAATATCCATCGCTTCTAGGTCTCCATTTTCGATATTGCCTTTTAGCATCGAGGGTGAGCCATGTTGAACGTGTGGAAGTTCATACGTGGAATAGACCTGGAACTCTTTCGTAGTCACTGGAGCTCTCTCTCTTTGCTAGTCTGAATGACCCATCCGAAAAGATGTATCCTAATTACGACCTAGGGTCACAGACCTTGCCCTGTCTGGGGTGCTGGTATAACACAGGCTACATGCTCTGGATACACAGGTGGCTCTTTTCCTTCACTAACTCTAACGCTATCTTATATTCTTCACACCTGGCATTCAAGCGGCTCTTGCACTAGCCTTCGTCTGGATCCATCTCATCTACTAGACAAGAGGACATTGTGTTCCGAAAAAATTATATGACAACTGATGGCAGTATTCTGCTCCAACGGGGTGGTCTTGAATTGTATTGCCCCTGGCTAGGTCGAAAGGATAAGATGTATCGAGGAAGACGATGAAAATGAATCCCCGTTTCTCTACTCAGATTCCCCCTTTTGGAACAGAAAGCTCCTGCTCGTCGAAAATTAACTTCCAGTGAGTTAGTGCTGGTCTTCTATTTTGCCTATCATGGCCTCGAATGAGTCCTTTCGCCACCCCCCTGAAGCTTCTCGAACTAGAAGAACGAGGGGAAGTGATATATAAGAGACGCAGGCGTGCTTGCAGGGGGTGGTGTGATAGGGATAACTTGGTTCTACCTCCCTACCTCCTCTAGCACGGGCGAGTAGTTCTCGTGACATGCTACAGTGGAGGGATGGCCCAACCCAAGCGCCTTTTTGTAACCTGCACAGTCTCTCTGGTAAAGCATGGATACATCGTCATACCTCTTTTCACTGTGGAGCAAGGAGGCGAGACAATAAACGGCCCCGAGCATATTAGGGTGCCCCTTCCCCAGTGTCTTCTCGTATCCGTTCAGCGCTCGTCGGTTTATCTCTTCGGCCGCCTCATACTTGCCCTGGTACCGCAGCACTAACGCTAAGTTACTGATGCTCGTGAGTGTATTAGGGTGCTCCTTCCCCGGCACCTTCTCCCTCCCATTCAGCACTGATACTGGAGGTCAAGAGCCAGTATTGGAGCTAGCGCCATTAATAGATTTCAGTTACACTAGATGGCAGGTTTCCATCAAGGCTGGACCCGGTAGGATGTGCTGTAATTCATTCATATTCTCGTTCGTGATGGTACCCCCTAATTGAGTGAAACGTTAATGACTGGTGCATGCTGTGTTTACTAGTTACAACCGCTTTTAAAGGAGGTATTGATCGACGCATTATAAATCATGATGAACGACATATACTGTTTTTGGTAGGCCTTGAGAGGCTGGTAGAAGGTTAAAAGACAATATATAAAGGTGTTAAGGACCGTGGTAGTGGGTTGATAGTGTTATCGGAATCATTCATCAGCTTTCTTTAGCAGTTCGATTATCTGGATGTGCCCTCCCACAATGGCATATAACAGCGGTGTCCAACCCCGTTTATCCTCGGAGTTCACGTCGATGCCTTCACTCTCGACCAGCAGTTTGGCGATCTCAATGTGTCCTCTCTCAGCGGCCAACGATAGCGGCGTCTGGCCGTACCTATCCTTGGAGTCCACGTCGACACCTTCCCTCCTGATGAGTAACTCGACGATCTCGACGTGCCCTCCTCCAGCGACCAACGATAGCGGCGTCCAGCCGCGAATACCCTTGGAGTTCGCGTCGACACCTTCCCTCTCGACCAGTAGCTTGGCGATCTCAACGTGCCCTCTCTCAGCGGCCAACGATAGCGGTGTCTGACCCCACCTACCCTTGGAGTTCATATTAGCGCCTTCTATCTTGACCAGCAGCTTGACGATCTTGGCGCACCCTCCCTTAACGGCCAACGACAGCGGCGTCTGACCCCACACATCCTTAGAGTTCACGTCGGCATCTTCTCTCTTGACTAGCAACTTGGCAACCTCAACGTGCCCTCTCTCAGCGGCCAACGATAGTGGTGTCTGGTCAGACTTAACCTTGGAGTTCACATCGACATCTTTCATCTCGATCAGTAGATTGGCGATCTCGGTATGCCCTCTCTCAGCGGCCAATGATAGCGGCGTCTGACCCCATCTATCCTTGGAGCTCATATCGACGCCTTCTATCTTGACCAGCAGTTTGACGACCTCGACGTGCCATCCCCTAGCGGCCAACATTAGCGGTATCTGACCAGACTTACTCTTGGAGTTCACATCGACATCTTCCCTTTTGGCCAGCAGCTTAACAACCTCGACGTGCCCTTTCTCAAGTTACCGTCTATCCCCAAAGGTTGATTTTCAAATACATCAAATAGGAGGTACGAGATACAAATCTTAGCGAGCATGAGATTTGACTCTCCTGACTCTAGGGAATGCTTCCAAATCACTGGACGTGGGTCTTTGGCAATGCCTTTGGAGATAAGAAACTCCTTTGCTGTTTCGTGGATTAGATAAATCTTCGAATCTATGATGCTAACAAAGAGGCCGCAGAGATTTCTGACTTTTGTTTGGAACGGCTTTTCGTTATCCAACTCTAGGTGGTCAATTGATCGGCAATTCTCTCCTTTTTCTAGCTGTTCTTCTATTGCCAATGCGATATTCATTTCTTGTATTGTCAGTGGTCCGACGGCTACCACAATGATATGAAGTAGCCTCCTCGCGTATGCCTGATTTGGATGCTTGATCCTATTCAAGATCCTCTAGTACGCCTGGTTAACGGAATCTGGTATCTTATCGATAAGAGCCTTCAGTCTGTTGAAGTTGAAATTGAGGCGCAAACCAGTGAGCCACCAGTGGCGTGGAATAGGGGCACGCCAATTTCAGCTAGCCCCTATTTGGTCGGCTTGGCGCTCAACGCCCAACAAGAACTTTTCTCGTTGCCCACTTCGTAATAACTTTGTACTTAATCAATTGAAGCAATGCCTATAGAACGTCTACTATACACGTAATCTTCAATACAGTCTGCCTTTCGCAGATTCTTGGGTATTTCGGATGACGTCGAGGATGAGATGCAGCCAAAGATATGTTCGATGTTTCATGCTCTTGAGGTGTTGCACAAGAGCTTTTTGTTGTGGATATGCTGTGGCGCCGCCACGTGAAAAGTTTGTTGACGTTATTCCCAATTGGAATAAGGGGGTAGATCACGTGGATTACCCCTGACCCCTATTCTGCGGTTCGCGGGGCGAACCCACCAACACATAAGGTGCCTGGCAGCACCTGCACTCGTAGGACTTCTCTTCTAGCTACCCAGTCGTTAAATAGTCAATTGAATTAATTCTACATACAGTTGTGTACCTACGTATCCGTGCCCGCGTAACGACGTCTAGTGACGTCATACATACCGAACAACTCCACCATATCGCGAGAATCGCCATAGCCTCACAATAAAGACAAATCCCTAATATGACTGCGAAAAGCTCTTTCAATATCGGAGTATGGCCGGCTGGTTACAAGGAACTTAAGCCTTGTCTTGGCATCATGTTGAGCTGAATAGAAGTTGCCAAACTCTTTGATAAGGAGCTTTCTTGCGGACAATTCGCATTCGTCAAGAGCGTCTAAGACACATACGATCTCGCCAGCTTCGGGGTCTACAGCAGTCTGCTTCGGGATGTTCCATAGCATGCTGAGTGAGATACGGAGGGTTTCGCCTTGTCGCTTGAAATCTTGCATGGCATGTTTGATGAGAGCTGGCCTTTGTATGAACAGTTAGTGTAATATAGCGCATAGAGCATCTGCGCCACTTCTCCGATCGGCATCATCATCTTCGAAGAAGAAGTAACAAGTTGAGGAGCTCCCGAGCTCAGAGCTGAGAAGTCCCTCGTCAATGAGGGCTTTTGACAAGACGGATTTTCCACAGCCTGGGTCTGCGGAAATCCAAAGTAGTTTCGACACCTCCTTACACCAGCTACGAAACTTCGGGTGGTTTAAGAACCATTTACAAGTTCCAGGAACTCGATCTGGATTCCTGTCCTTGTCCTCTCTATAATCCGAAGTGAGCAAGTTGAGGCATTTGGTTTCAGAATCGGATTTGGCGCCTGAATGATGTTGGCATCTATCGTGTAGCGTGCAACATGTATATGGAGTACCATAATGGTGGAGGGGTGGTTCACCATTATAGACATTAGTGGTATGGCTATCACCCAAGTGCAAGCGGGCATCGCCATAACCCCTAACACCCCTATAGATATGTCCTCGAGGATCTGCCTTTGACATGACCCGTTATAGTGCAGCCTGCGCAACGCGCCGATGCCAGGTGGATTTGGTGGAAATCAGGGCCATACGAAGATGGACGTTAAAATGGCTTAGAAGCCGATTGAGGAGGCTCAACTGCTTGCCTAAAGTGCGTCCTTTCTATTGGTCTGATAACCCCCATAACTCCAGGGGAGAAGCTAATGGTCAAACCCTCTGCTACTAGACCCTGTGCGAACAAATCTAGAAAAGCCCAAAAAGACAAGCTCAGGTCTGAGCTGAGTCTTAGCCGACCCATCAAATTCACCGAATAGAGTCAACCGGATCCTACCCCCAAAACTAATCAGCCTAGGGCATATTTGTTACGGAATGCTCAGGCACTACCCCGTAGCTCCCCTATTGCTCTGAAGGGGGTCCCCTGTAGAGCTGAGTGGTGGCGCCACCTCAGCTGCTATAGCAAGGCTAACATCAGCAGGGCCGATGGATTCCTCGGGCTAGCCGCAGGATGGCCGGAGTAGCCGCGAGCTGCGGAAAAGGGGCTGCAGAGCAGCCGTGCGTTTATGTAGCTTCATGTCACGTAGCTAGCATTTTGGAAGCTGCGAGCAATTCAACTAATTTACCCCTATCCATTGTTTACATAGTCTATATAATTCTAGCTACCATTTCCGCGTATCAAGCATAATATCTAACAATATTCAACCCCAATCCGGCCTGGCGAGTTGGGTTTTAGGTAAACCTGACTGGACCTACTCAATGGTCGGGCCGACTGTTTAGGAGTAGTCTTGATATTTACTTTTCTGGGATGTCAAGATCATTGGAGAGCCATGCTTAAATACAAGTAAGCTGTCCTCGCCTTGGGATATCTTTGTTGGTGGGGTCTCGAATCCGTAGAAGAGCGTTGATGTATGTCTTATTCGTAATGAATCGAACCTGCTGGAGTGGAATAATATCAGTAGTAAGCAAAGTCGTAGCTACCGAGTACGGATGCGTACGATACAACAGAATAAACCGAAATAGATCAGGTGGTGGGGGAGTGAGCTTGCTCTGAATCCTTTAGAGAATTCAAGGCGCAGGGTACGAATATCTTGCAGCAAGACACGCCCATCGCGATACAAAACACACACACAGATCATAACTCGGTGGGCTGTTTTGATAAAACGGCAAGTTAAATCTCCTTTATGACCTTGTCCGATGTATTAAACCACGTCCCGTTGTCCACGGCGTATCCTAGGAAGCAATACTTTTTTTTTTTTGCAGGGTGTGAGGAGGCGGCCTTTTTTACCCCGATAAGGGTTCGAGTGGTCAATGTCTGGAGTCTTCTGGTACGCAACTCCTGCATGATGCCAATGGCCAAGGAGGGTATTGGCAAATCCTAATAGCTTTTTGGTATACGGTTCAAACCTGACGTTATTATATTGTTTTTGTCAGTTTCATGCAGCTCTACCTTCTCGAGTCCTGTGGTAACGTTGAATCATTAATAGATGTGATCTTTATGGTCTCCGACAACGAATTGGGGATGAGAGATGGCAAGTCGTGCAGCAACACGATCAGTGTCTGTTGCGATATCGATCATAGTGTTGAAAATAGAGACGACATTACCTCCAAAAGCCTCCCTAGAGGGCACTCCTGTCCCGATAGAAATGATATATTGAAGCCTTCTATCCGCGGAATCCCAAAGACTGCTAGCTTCCGCAAGAACATATTCAATTGGGTTATTGAAGCCAGTACCTCCGTCCACGAACTCTTATCCACTATTGCCTATCGTGATTGGGTCGAAGAACTTCGTGGCTGCGGCTGTTGCTCGCCCAGCCTCCCAGATCTTTGGATTTGGATTGAGATCGTTTAGTGGAGGGTAGTAGCTTCGCTTGACAACCAACTGCCATCCTGGGGGTTGAAATGGCAATGGGTGGACAGGTTAGAAGTTAATGTAATATCTTGTGCTCTGTACAGAGGCTCAGCCCAAAAGTCTTAAGACTCTTAACTAGCCTCTAGTTAAGCGAGACTCACCAAAACTTCCAGTCGCCAAAATGCCTGGTCACGCAACACCTATATCCCTTTGTGCACAAGCTTTTGCACTTCTCCAAGAAGGTATTCCGGTATCTAGAATTATTGAGATTACTAGTTTATCTAAAGCTACAATTTATCGTATTAAAAAAATTGCTTTTGAATGAGGCTATGATCCTGAAGTGAGTAAAGAATTCAAAGATGAATTTTTTACTAATGCTCTCTACTCTGGAAGATCCAAAGTGATCACAGAAAAAAGTTCAACTGAGGTAGTAAAAATGATTCAAGCAAGTCAGGAAGGAAGAAAAATGACAGCACAAGAGATAGAGTTTTCAGTTGGTATTTCAAGGATGTTAGTACTATAGTGCTCGGAGCGACTCCCTGGATTGTAGGTAGGTTGGTTGTTCTAGCTATGTATACGCGAGAACTATATAGGGGTGGCACGTCAAGACCTCGCAGCTCAGCAGAGCCGAGCTGCTCTAGACAGCCATTCTAGGCCAATTCCCGGACTCCATAGTACTGTGAGTGTTATATTCATATGGTTTAGGGAAGTTTAAACCTACTTGGAAGCTCGGTTTAACTACAGAAATGCGAAAAGCAAGATATGAGTTTACTTTAAAGCATAATGATTGGGAGCTAGAGGATTGGAAGAATGTTATCTGGACCGATGAAACTAGTGTTATGTTAGGTCATCGCCGAGGTGCTGTTAGAGTCTGGAGGACAAAAGAGGAGTGATATGATAGTACTGTCATTAGAACTTGATGGAAAAAAGCTTCAGAATTTATGTTTTGGAGTTGTTTTTCTTATGATAAGAAAGGCTCAATACATATTTGGACTTCTGAAACAGCACAAGAGTATAAAATTGCAAATAAAGAGTTGGAAATATTGAATAGTATTCAAGAACCAAAGCTTAAAGCTCAATAGGAATTAAATACTGGTATACGACGTTTGAATCTTAAATGTTGGCCTCCAGGAAGAGCACCTAAATGGAGATTCAATGAAAAGACAGGCAAGCTTGTTAGAAATGCTAAGGCTGGAGGAATTGATTGGTACCGATATGGAAGAGTTATTTTGATGAAAAAACTCATTCCATTTGCAAAAGAGTATGCAAAGGACCGGCCAAAGACAGTTGTTCAAGAAGACAAAGCACCTGCACATGCACATCCAGCTCAGGCGGAAATTTATAACATTTTTAATGTGCAGCGACTATTATGGCCAGGAAATTCTCCTGACCTTAATATGATTGAACCGGCCTGGGCCTACTTCAAGAGAGCAACTACAAAGAAAGGACCTTTCAAAACACAAAAAGAAGCGACCGAAGCATGGACTAAGGCATGGGCGGACCTCGAGCAGAGTAGAATTCAGGCTTGGATTGAGCGCATCAAGTCTCATATTGATAAAGTTATTGAGTTGGAGGGCAAGAATAACTATCGCGAAGGGCGGGCTTAACTGGGTTTTAGTGGAGCATAGCCTAAGCGAAGCCTAAATGAAAGTCTTAAAACTTTTGGGTTCGGCCTCTGTACATGCTCGTGGCCATCCAGTAGGCCGTAACCGCGTAGCTAATTAATCAGGTTAAGGATGTTTACGGTAGAGGGCCTAGCATAGAATGCATAGAAGATGAGGGAATGCATGGGCGAGGGCCGGTTGAGGCACTAAAAACACTAGAGTGGCCTCTCCTCAGCCCAGTGATTTTTGCTCCTTGATGCTGGGGCTTTCAGTTATCGTAACAATCGACCACTAGCTAATGGCCGACTAGAACCTTGACTAGATAGCCATCAAGCGTCTATTTTAATCTACTAGTCTTCAATCTCATAACTGCACTGCGGTTTATCACAGCATCCCTCACGGTCCGGAGATCCAGAGAGCTTCGGAAAAAGGACATCGGCGCATGGTCTCTCTACAGGCTCCCATTCCAACATCGACGCAATAATCGGAAGCCGTGCGGGACCGTCTTTAACTATTACGGGCTCCTGATTTGGAGGATGTGCATCTAGCTCCGCGACCCACTCCCTGACAGCCCGCAAATTCCCCTGGAAACTGGTGTCATCGCTTTCGTTGTCTCTAGAGCGAAACTCCTGAAACTCGTCTAGAGTTTTCGCTTTTAATACTGTCTCCATCTCTAGGAACACGCAGCCTAGACTGAAAATATCTACAGACCTTCCGTGCGGCTCAGCGTTGGCTACCTCAGGTGCGCAGTAGACGTTTGTCCGGGGTTTTACGCTCTCGGTCTGGCTAACTTCGTTGAGGAAATGACGGCTGATTCCGAAATCTCCGATGAATACATGATAAGCTCGCGCTGGACTTGTAGCGGCACTAACTGCTACACGGCGAACCATGATGTTGCGCGGTTTGATGTCCATATGTACTGTGTCTTTTTCGTGGATGTATTTTAGAGCGTGCATCAGACATGCAAAGAAGCTTGAAAGAGCTTGTAGGCGGTGGAGTTTCTCTTCGTCGATGCTCTTTCGGAGCGTTGATTCTTCCAGGAATACAGATAGATCATATTGAGCAGCTGGATACATTAGAATGGCAAACGTTCGGCCTTGGCGATATGAGCCAACTAGCTGGATGATGTGGGGGTGGCGGAGGCGCTGAAGATGTTGGACTTCTTCCAAGACCTCCTCAAGGTTCCGTATTCGGCCGAATGTCATCGTCTTTCGAGCGAGCTTGATCCGTCGACATCGCACACTCTCCACCTTCCCACATACCCCAGACCCTAGCGTGGCTAGGCGCTTGAGAGGAACCTCTTCTGAAGGGGCAAATTCTACGTGTTGTCCTCTCCCTGACCAGTCGTGCTCTTCCTCGATAGCAGGGACCAGATTCATGGCTAATATCTTCTGGTCGAATAATGTCATCTTACGGGATGACTCTTCCTCCGGACCTCCTAACATTCTGCTAGAGCAATGGCTAGGAGCAGTTTGTCGGCTAGCGAGACCCGTGGGCGCGGTTTCGAACGACCAGTTAGAGCTGCCGGTTGGTGTGGCGGAGATCTTTGAATTGCCTGTAGGTGTAGGAGATATTAGTTGTGGGACCGTTTGGTAAGAATAGATTGTAGATCCCGTGGTATTTGGCGAGAGAATGGCATTAGTCGCTGGTACTTGGGTCTGAATAACTCCGTTGTATACCAGGGGGATCGGCGTGTCTGCAGGTGGCAGAGCTGCGGAATCCGAGTGGAACTTTTGTTCGGGGCGGTCCCCACAACCCAGATCGTCGTCGTTGTGTCCCTGCATTTCATTCCCGCCGCCTCTTTGAAGGGCATCGGATACCCCACTAATTCTAGACAGAGGTAATACTGGAGTGGGCGATGGAGTAGACGGTGGTGTGAGCGAAACGGAAAGGTCGGGCATCGGAGTCCACAAAGCAGTTGTAACGGAGCTTTGTGAGTTAACTATGGCAGTTGCGGCAAAGCCATTTCGGCCATTCCTTGAAGGGGATCTAGGTGTTGCCTCATTGGTGAGGCCGCTTTGCTGAGGCCTCTCTAGTGAACGCGACTCCGCTATACTTGCAATCCCTCTGAACTTCTTACCCAATCGGGCTCGGGTTGTAGTATTGATAATCTGGGCTTGCCCTTCGGTGATCGCAGGATCGTTAGGAATAGGGAATTTATTTTGCCCCAGCCTGTAATACTTCCATTGCTGTGAGCCACCAGTGGCAACAGATGAAAGAGAAGAGGATGAGGAGCCGATGGATGGTGTTCTTGCGTGCCGTGGCGTGAACAATTTTGTGGAGCCAATTGTAGGGAGGGGGGGAGCTAGTTTCAGGAAATCCTCTTTAAGCGTCAGACCAAGCCCAACTCTTATCCTCTGTGGCTTCGGTTTGGAGCCGCTATGGATAGCTGCAGGGCTACTAGCAGCGCTGGGTTGCTGATCTCCTGGCAGGGCAGCAGCACCATCCACATTAGTCCGATCCATTCCGTTGGTAACTGGGTAGGATGGAGGGCATTTCTGGATAGGAAGACCACCCTTCATTGCGAGATTGTTTTCGGATTCGTCTCCATTCTGAATCTCTATCCCAGTGATGGAGCGGGGACGTCCGTGTGCAGCCCATCGGGTCCAAAAGCGCCATGTATGTCGATGTTCGCTGTCAGGTTTGTGCGTCTTTGTTATGCTGAGCAGGGTCATCTCGGGGCAAGATGGCCTCCCCGATAAACGGTTTGTTTCAAGGCCCCGCTGCGTCCTCGTGTTAGGGGTTTCGGTTTCCGTTTGAAACTACGTTGCGTCTGCCGACATGCATCTCTCACCTCGGGCAAGAGTGTCCGCTAGGGTGACTATTTTGGTTACCTTTCGAGCAGAAACGTTAGGTACCCGTCCTCACTCCAGGGTCTGTTTTTCGCCTGGCTTCAATGAGGCGGTTGGCGAGGGTGGGACAGTCCGAGAGGATCCTAAAGCTGACTAAATACCAATGTAGAAACATAGATACGAGATAAGGCAAGGCAAATTTCGATCTTGCGGTCTCTCAGCCTTGTGGGAGTCACCATGTTTTGCCAGGATCGCACGGAATAGGACTAGCAAAATCGCCAGGATATGGTAAGCGACTCAACCCACGGAAGTCTAAAAGAGGACAAACTGAAGGGGCAGGTGCAGCGGAATATACGCTTTGAACAGTTAGCCATTTGGCAGCCTGGAGAGCAACAGTCAGGGTCATCGGCCTCTTCATCGGTGGCTTCTCTGTAAACGCTGAATTCTAGATTGCTAACACTAAGTACCGATAGGGGTATCTGCGGTAGGCGATAGACAGCTGCGGTAGAAGATAGTGCTGCTAAAGTGCGCCTCTTTCCGTGTCGTAAATTGGGCACCAGAATGGATGGCCGCTTTGTTGTGATGTGGGCGCCCAAAAAGCAAGAGGCCCTTGGGGCGGCAACCATTGCTAGTTACCTAATCTGGTTATCCCTAGCTTAGGTGCAAGCCTGTAGCCAAATATTTTAGGCATTAATTAGTTGGAACCGGTCCGCTTTCAGTAAAGCTGCCATTGCCTGCTCGCCAGCTGGTCGCAACCGCCACCTAAATGAGGATGGATGTCGAAACCTAGAAGTGCACGTGACGGATTATGAACAGGCTAAAACTGGATGCGGGTGAGCGATCACCCGGGTTTGCGCACTGGCACCCAAGTCGAGCACAGGGCGGCATGCTCGCCCACCTTGACGGGGGTAGCTTACCTACGACCTGCTTAATTCAATTGACCATCTACCTACCGGATGAACTTATGTCCCCACAGTATCTACTAATCATTTAATATAAAGTAAGGCTATTGTATTGCAAGAAATGTAGTTACAGGAAAATTTATTAATAGATATTCTATCGAGTATAAAGTTCATATTGTAAGAACCCTCGATGCCAAGGCGACACGAAAGCACTCTGACAATGAGGACTCTAAAGGGTTCGATGACAGTGTGACGTCACACCTCGCAACAACCACGATGGTTAGCCGCCTGGTCTACGTCTAGATAAAGCTTAGGTGTACAAATACTATAGATTAACTTAATGGTTCGAGAGCGACTAGACGTCGGCCCGTTTTAGAATATGGAGTAGGCGGAAATAGACTTGATTCCAGCAGGCGGGGGATGTAGAAGACTGATCGCTGGCCCCCAAGTGGGAGGCCAGCGGGCTGCTTATATTTACAAAGGGCTTTCAAAATGGACTAGATGTCATGCTTGCAACAAAGACTGGATACTTCCGGAACCCATATCACCATATGGACTAATGGACTAGACGTCGCTCGCATAACATGACCTAGTTACCCGGCCGCGGAGGCTCAAACTGCCCCGCCGGGTAACTGACCGCGAGTCATGACAGTAGTCTTGGCATCGAGGATTCTTACACTTGGCTTAGGGCACATTTGTCTACTGTATTGTGCTAATAATAATTGGTTACATTCGGTATGCTACCTTCCCCTGATATTGTTGTTAGTGACATTCAGGTACTAGACCTTATTATCCTTGAGCCTGCTGTGCAATTTAGACTCAGAGTAGCCACACTCAATTAGAAGATTAAAGGCATAATGAAGCGCTTCAAAATCCTAATTTTCTCTTTATTGTAAGGCTATGGCGGTTCTCGCGGTATGGTGGAGGAGTTCGGTATGGATGACGTCACCAGACGTTGTTGCGAAGGCACGAATACGTGGGCACACAATTGTACGTAGAATCAATTCAATTGACTACTTGACGACTGGCTAGCTAGAAGAGAAGTTCTACGAGTGCGGGTGCTGCCAGGCACCTTATGTGTTGGTGGGTTCGCCCCGCGAACCGCAGAATAGGGTCAGGGGTAGTCACGTGATCTTCCCCCCTTTTCCAATTAGGAATAACGTCAACAAACTTTTCATGTGGCGGCGCCACAGTATATCCACAACACTCTTGAGTCACTGAAAGTTCTCTTTAAGCCCAAGTAAGTCCCTAGTCTTTAGCCGTGGTTCTGTGCTCTTTATGCCACGCACGAGCATTTGGCGAAAGTGCTAAAGGCGAACGCAAGGCCCTCCTAGAATCTCGCCGAATTGAGAATCTAATGTCGCCTTCTGGTTGGGCGAGTGTTCTGCTCGTTGCTATCGTTGAGATCTTCACGCTCGTCGTCGGTGCTCTCTCGGCTACTTTTTGGAAGGACCTGGGGAGGGGTTCAGCGCCGGCGCAAATTGAACGCTACCAGGAACAGCTCTAGCGGGCAATTCATTATGACTAACTCTGCGAAATAAAGGCTGGGGAATTCGTGAATTGGAAGGGGTAGTATCGATAGGGTTCATAGGACTAGGCTATAATTTTAAGAAACACGTTGGGAATTTCGTCTAGCATCAGTTCTCCCTAGAGGATCAAGAGAAAGAACTTTGAGGAAAAAAAAAGGCGTCTTCGTGGTAGATCGGATAAGGGAAATCGTAACCACCGTGCGTTGAATTAGATATATAGTCTGTCTTGTGAAGGCTGTTCCGTATCCTTTCCAGGAGAAGCGAATGCAAGCCGACCCAACTCATCCTCCTCCTGGACATCTGCTAGCTGTGCCTTCATTCCCTTCAAAAGACGTGCGCGATCCATACCACCCAGGGCACTGCCGCCGGGCGGCAAGCGGACGAACGGCGAATCTCGCGTCATCGACGACACATACCCCAGGATATCTGGTCCGGTGGACTGGTGGTGGCGGAAGGCGCCGATGCAAGCGGTAACTAGCATGGCCACGGTGGCCAGAAGGAAGATGACCCACCAACCCCATTGGCAGACATATGTTGACCTGTTGATGGTCGAAAAGGCTGTTACGGTGGCATTCGTGGAGTTAAGCGGACTACCTGGTGGTTTCATAATGTCGAAGGGAGCCACACTGCCCAGGTAGTACGTGTTGATAACCTGCCCGAGCCGCACAGACATCTGCATGCGTGGGAGTGTAGACAAGTCTACAAGGGCACGATAAGCGGTTGTCAGAGGGTCATCCGGGTCCGCAATATAGAACTCCGTGGTGCTGGACGATCCGGGCGCATTTGACCCTGTTGATGATTGGAGAGACTGGATGAAGTCATTGAGGGTGGGCTGAAATTCCAAGGGAACAACTCGGGGATCTTCATGGAATCTCTGCGACGGCCGCATGCTGGTTACCTGACGTAAATCGCCTGTGCACTTGACGGCGGCCTCGACGTACGCGGTGGAGATGTGGCAGTAGGCAAGTATATGACCTTTCAGGCTCTGTGATTGGAAGAGGAGCGTACGCTGAGGGGCTATCTGGCTGACGCCGGTGCCATCTATAGCAACAACGAATGTGGTAGTACTTGTGGATAGGCCATAAAAAACGCCAGTGGTGTTGGTAGCACCCCCTGGCCCAGGTGAGGTCGCCGGTGTAATGTACTTGCCGATTGTGACATTATAGCAGTCCAGGTCCATATAGCTGGTCTCCACGGTAAATGTCGAGTTTGCCTCCTTCGGGAGACTGGTGATAGGGATGCCGGCGAGAGAGGAATAGCTAACGCCTTGAATCGGCACATCTTGCCAGCCAGTGCTGTTTGGTGACGTCTTGAGTTGGGATAAAATAGGAATTTTGACATTGCCCCACAGATCCATCGTGGAATTCTTTACAGAAATTGGTGCCATAAGAGAGCTGGTATACATAGCGTTCAGTGGCCCTAACATACCCCAGAATTCAGCTCCGCTCTCGAACCATGAGTGTTGAGTTGAGTTGAGATATGTAGCATTTGTTGTGGAGATGATCGGAATGTCTTTTCTCTTGAGCATCTGCAACGATGACTGTCCTCCTAATGGGGATAAAACTCCCAGTGCGACGAGTACTACTCCCGCGGTGTTGAAGACGCGGAGCGACCACTGTGCCTGCAGCGCACCCACGAGGGAACTACTCGCAAGGAGCTGCTCCAGGAACCCCAGCGTCGTCCCACACTCAAATCTCTATGCCGCAACCACCCTCACCGTTCGGCTCACGATGGCTGTGAATACTAGAGGGAATATGGTGACTGCCTAGAATGGAGGCAAAGCCAGAGGAAAAAATCAACTTTGCGCTTCGCAAAGCTATGTTCTTAGGGTCCCCATTTTTTCATTTTTCATTAATCGCACCATATCATTAAAGAAAAAGACTCACCGCATTCATGCCGCCGTATATCCACCACCACTGGTTATCAGACGCAGATCGGCCATCCAGCCTCGCGACCGCGCCAGCTAGAACAAAGAAAGGCACCGCAGCGGCAATGCAGGCGATGTCAACAATCAAGCCGAGGTAATAACTAAATCCACTTTTCTTCAATGATTCTGGCTCGGGGGGCCATCCTTCGAATGTCCTTGTAGGACTATCTGGTTGTGGGACATCCTCCGACGCCATTTTGGCCTCAGCTTTGTTCTTCTCGTCGCCCATGGTAAAGGATATTGCGGAGAGAGGGAGACAAGGTGGGAGGGGGTAGTGATGAAGCGTGGCATTTATTCCTCTAGATATAGAGCTGAGCATAGAGTTCATTTCCCCGCAGGGTGGCAGCTTTCGAGCATGCAGGCGCGCGGGGCTAGGAAGCCAAAAAGGGCGAAGGATGCAATTGGTTGTGGTACGAACCACAGCCCCGCACTGTCAAGCAGGCATGCCAATTACGGAGGAGAGCAGATGTATCTTATAGTGCCACGTCTCTAAGCTTTATTCGCAAGCATTTGAGAGAAATGCCAAACTTATCAGGCGGACCGTTCACGGCGGACTAGCGATGCCCTCCCTTCTTTTCGCTGACCTGGGTAGCTATCTCGAACTTAACAAGACGCCGAAAACGGTCATGCTTATCCGTTAGCCTAAGGCACCAGGGGAAAAGGGCGGCGCAGCACATGCATGGATGCCACCAATTAAGGAAATGCCTCATCGGAGAGCGTCATTAGACAGGAGGGGGATGGATGAGTATTGTGGGGGTGATTTCTATGCCGTGGAAGTGGTAGTTTGTTAGCTAGTTATTAGTCATTCTCTTGGCCAGATAGTACGACAGTAAACCGCTTTTTGCTCACGACCGCCTCACCCGTTCGGCGCCGCTTTAAACGGTGAGCTGGGTGATGCTCACCTTAAGCTCGCGCGAGCACATCCCACCTTCACGAATTCCGTCCCATGTCGGTGCCCCAAATACAGCCCACCCAAGTTTCAGGCAGAAAAACGAGCCAGAAAATGTATGTACCTACAAACTCTCTTGTATTAAGGGCGTCCTGTCCCCTTCCTGTCTGGCCAACTGACCATCCTCCGACTCAAACCTCTCCCAAATCCCTCTTACATCTATACTACCATGGTTAGAAAGGCACCTAGCGCAAAAGAGCTACTGGAAAAAGCTGCAGCTGGAGGCTACCAACCTGGTATACATCGAGAGAAGGACGTCATAAAGGAGACACTCAAATATGTCTAGAAAACTCTTAAAGATCAAAATTAGGCATTAGACCATTATATGAAGTATGTGTTGCTTCTGTTACGATATTTTAATAGGACTCCACTCACCCCCTGATACAGGTAGATTGAAGTCACAAAGATGTAGGGAAAGGACAAAGGAGAAGATAATAAGGTAAAAAGAGATGATAGGATAGTAGATGCAGATAGCTGTATGGCTGTACATTACCTTTAGAAAAAAGCGCCTTGCCCAGACCTAGCTACCACTAAAGACTTTCTCCACTTCCACATCGTTCTTAGTCAAGGAAGAATTAAGAATAAGATAACTGTGAATTCAGTAAAGACTTTTACCAAATAGTTCTTTATTGGCTTTACTAAAGTCACTAGAATGGTTATCAGTGAGGATTACAGGAGTACAATTTATAAGGTAAGGTCCTCTAGTACATCTATTAGATTATTCTAATGATATAACTTCTCTCAGTAGGTAAGAATGGTTCTAACTGAGGAAGGTCTTGTCATAAATACAAGAAAACCAAAGTACTTATTTGACAAGCACAACTTGATCCAATTTCATACCACATTCTGAACTAAGAACGATATAAGTTTTATTCACTTATATAATAAGATACAGATTTCATTTATTATTGATATTTTCTGCTGGACTGGGGTAAGGATTAGAGCTTTTTTTCCAAGTCCTGATAATAAGACTAAAGGAGGCCTCTGCTACAAGGTAAATTTTCTCTTGCTTAAATTAAATTGAATTCTAATCTCTTTAGGATATTAAGGTTGTGTTACTATGTATTCCTGATAGCTAGAAAGTTATCTATCAGATAGATTAGTGTTGGGTCAAAAACAACTGTGATTCTGAAAATATTATATATATTTCTCTTTTAACTATATTAAATATCTATCTAATATTTCTAGATATAATACATCTACAAGTCAACATATAATATTGATATTTGATGATACTTAATATTTACTTACTTTAACCTTTGCCGACAAAGTCTTTTATAAGATAGATTCACCTGAAAAATTCTAACAGCTCCAGATTCCAGAAGGCGAAGAAGCTCTCATTCTTCGATGGAGAGACTCTATAAAGAATTTACCAATCCTTCACAATGCTACATTAAAGAAAGGAGTTTCAGAAGAGCTATTACTGAAGATTATATTCAAGTGTATCGTTTGATCGGTAATGCAAATATCTAGATACTTTGGTTCTACTACAGTTCATACTATTCGCTATTATGTAGGCAAGAAACTAAACTGTAAGTTGAAGAAATAATCTTCTATGAAGAAAATTATACTGATGAATTATTTAGCTAGATATACTGAAACTGAATATTCATAACACATTACTCAGAATGATTCTTGTATTTATGGCCAAAGCTACATGGCGAATACTTTTTCTTGTAATGGAAGGCGAACCTTTCTGAATGAAGCAGTACAGCACAACTACATCGAGTACTTTCAAGGCTTTAGTAAATTTCATGAAAAAGGCCTTTCTTAGACCCTTTCAGCTGAGAAAGAAGCTGCTTTAGAAAAGAACCAATGCCTTATCAAACTTAAAAATAAAGTACAGTAACTAAAGTTAGAAGGTGCAGGCCATAAGGATATCAACAAAGTGAAGAACAAAGTTCATAGTTACTACGATAATTTATAAAGAACAAGCCGACAGAATTATCAAACCTGGTGAGTTCAGAATCGAAGGGACTAGAAAATTAGAACCCAAGGGAAAGAGCAAGCTAAAGATTTCATACCTACTCAATTGGTTCAAGTACTCTCTATGATAATACCTGAACGAGGCTGTCTTACCAAGATGATGATCTTTTACAAGATTGTATCAGAACCAGAAAAGAAACAGACTATTACAAATTTCTATTCATTTATAACCAGAAACTATATAGTTTTGTATCGTCCTGGCAAAGAACTAGTTGGCGAAGCCTCCCCTGTAAATGACTGCGGCAAAAAAATAGAAGGGTAAGAAATTAACTTTTATCATGTTGAACTAAGGCTGATGTCTATATAGTATACATAAGGATCAAAGGGCAACTCATATACATCATTGTCAATATGTAAGAACTCTTGATGCTAAGGCGACACAAAGGCACTCCGACGTCGAGGGATCTAGGGGGTTCGATAACAGTGTAACGTTGCACCCCGCAGCGATGACGATGGCTGGCTGACTGGTTTGCATCTAGATGTACGAAGACTAATAGATAGACTTGATGATTGATGGTTCAGGATGACTTGATGTTGGCCCAGTTTAGAATATAGAGTAGACGGAATAGACTTGATTCTAGTAAGTAGGAGATGTAAAAGAACTGATCGCTGACCTCCAGCGGGAGGCCAGTGAGCCGCTTATATACATGACGGGCATTCAACAATGGAACAAACATTATAAAGCAATAAGGATATATGCTTGCAGAATCCATATAGTCATATAGGTGAGTCACTATTTGTATAACCTGAGCTAGTTACTCGGTCACGGAGGCCTAAATAGCCTCATCGGGTAACTGACTGCGGGTCATAACACAATAGAGAGAATGTGCAAAAACTCTTAACCATTTTGTCAAATCCTAGGGGAGTGCCGCAGGCGCTCGAGGCTCGAGGAGGTCATTCGGAAGGTTGTTCGTAGACTCGTGAATGAGTTCTCGAGCTCGAATGGGTGTCACAGCTTAGCAGGAGGTACAGTGGGATGTCAGAGGCAGATAGGCTAAGTAGGAGAATGGATATGGGGCTACCAGGTGGCTTCTATTAGATGAACTATATACAAGAGGTGTGTTGACCGATAGAGGTTGAAGGATCAACTCTGTCAGTCAGAAAAGGAGCTCAAGGGCTTGGCTTAAGCACAGACCCTATGCTGATCTAAGCTTACAAGCCCTGTCTCTTGTAACTTTATGTGCCATAACAATATGCATGTTGATATCAAATATGCTCATCAAGTAAGAGGCAAGGTCTTCAACCTTTATTGTTTCTCTCTTCAAAGCTCATGATATTTTTTATATGATACTAGCACATTCGAGGTCACCTCCTAGGAGGATATTGATAAGTATACTAGTAATATCTAATATAATCTGTTGCAAGCTTGACTTAGTACCTATTTCTTGCTATTCTGGTTTAGGAATATTAGCTTTGAAGGTGCGATAAGCTCCTGAAGAGTTCATCTTCTTTTAAACTATCTGCTCTTTAGAAATTTAGCCTTAGTTCCACCTGACGGCATGTCAGCAGGATATGCATAGCACACTTGGGATTCTTGATATCAGCGGTACATAGAGTTGATCGCTTCAGAGAGCTTTACACTACTTGTCTTATCAATATAGTAAGTATCAATCCAAACATAGTCGAATCCGTGATCTGTAGCCATGAAACATATTTTTCTAAGCTTTTTATATCCCACTTTTTTTTCCGCATCAGTACCTTCGATATCTTAAAAGGTAATTTTCTTTTTCCCCACACATGTGAAAGAATTGCATATAGTAGGATTTCGTTACTTGCGAATTTTTTAAGTTTGCACTTAGTTGTATTAAGCAGACGTATTATTTAATTGCATACAAAGTTTTACAATGATGTTGTGAAAGTGGAAATAAAGCCATGATAACAGTAGAAATTAAGTCTTCCTTACAAGAGCTTGCTTGTTAGAGATTGCCTTAGATATTAGCTTAGGTATTAACTCCAAAGTTCATGATAGTCTTGAATACAGCATAAGAAAAGAAGTTATATAACCTAGTGGGTCACAGATGTTTCATACATTCATTCATTTCTTGGCATTTTTGTTGTTAACAGATCTACAAGGTGGAGTAGAATTGCGGTGGTGGTATGAACGAGCAGAACACATGAATAGATTGAATTGCAACTAGTTAGCTAGACTATAAGATAAGTATATTCAGGCGCCTTAAGTAGTGCTTAAGGTTCACGCAGCGAACCTTCTAATTAAAGAGGTCGGGGCAAGAGGTATTCATGCATATATAAGACAATAACTACTGTTGCTCATTATCAAGATTTTAGTTAGTATGTAAAGTGCAATAGCTACTAAGCAAACCTGCTTTTTGCGAACTTTGTCTGTATTCATGACTATCTGCTACAACCAATCAAAACTGAAGCAGCACCAAAAAATCATTGCTACTAAGGATCACCTATCCCCACCTCAGCTCTGTGTTAGTTTATATTTAGAACTGAATGTCACCACCACCAGCATGGAGGGCGGCCAACCCGCTCCGGCCACAGTCTTGTGAGGTGGCGAATCTATAAGAGGTGAGTTAGTTGACAGGAGGCATGGCCAAGGTGGATCGTAAGGCTGTAGGTGGAAGGCCGCCCTCTTGCCAAGACTTCGTACAGCTACAGGCTTGACAGCCACAAGCCTGCTTGGTTTGGCGGCTGCTATGAGTAGATTATAATGTGATGATTATGTGGCTGTTTTACACTAGCCAGGATTAGTGATCGCTCCGATCCGAGGTACTGATCATGGTAGCGATCCTGTATGAATTTGTATGCAACAGCAGATATAAGGCTAATAATGACTTCTTAGTATTAGAGCAAGGTTCTGAGGCTTGGACAAGACCATTCTATAAGTATTAAGAGTGGTGAGAGCTTAGCAGTGGGGCTGTAGGGAAGGATGTCTGTTTCACCGTAAAAGGAGGCTCTGCGCTAATTAGCCGCGAAGGCAACAATACAAATGTAATTTTTAAGTAGGAGGGCTTCTAAGCATTTAGAATTGGCTATAGTATCTAAATAAGATGAGATTAGAGGAACAATCTACGTGTGCACTGATACTGAGTTGCTTGAAGTCAAAGTACCCCTCATATGTCTCGGCATGGAGGGTGTCTCGCCACGCAGGGACGGACGTTACATCGCAATTGAAGCAGCAGAAGTCTGCATACGGCTCGCTTTTGTGTGTTCTTCCTGGGTTATGTGCTGAAGCCACCTCTGTGGAGCCCTCGTAACCCCGCTGATATGAATATTACTGTCGCATGGACGCCTTCCCGCCTGATTCGCGAAGGGTCTATCTTCATGGCGCAAGTGAGCCTCGTTCACCATAGCGCCGCCATCGAGCTTACGCCGTTATCGCAACACATGGAGCGTCTGAATTCGAGCCTCAGAGTCCAAAAGCAATACTTGGGAAGCATCACCAGCTCCTGAAGCTGTGGGGCCGCTTGAATTTATGCGGATCGCCACGCGGGTCGGTACCTCCATTCGGGCCCCTCCAATCAGATCGCAACTCCGTACACGTTCTAATATTCCCCCTCTACACACTCGCTGAACTACGCCACGAATTGCAGTTGGCACCGCAACCCACCACCGTTTCAGTAGCAGATAACTGAAGAGGTGTCCTTATTCCACTGCTTCTCATACAAACACAAAATGAATGAGCTACGAGCTGAGGCTGAGCGATTACTTCAGAGCCTCTCTTTCGAACCAAAGAACCAATACGAGGCCTTTCAAATCATATCCTCACAAACAAACAACGCTGACACGATATTTGAAGACAAAACTTCTAACGAAGCAGAGCTGCAGGCTTTCATCGACTGCCTACCGTCCCACTCAGACACCATCACCCTAAAACTCGTGCGCATGCATTACCATCCAATAAAGGGAATCAAATTTTCTCTCTCTCTGTTCCAGCGTGTATGGCATTCTTTTCGTCTGGATCCGTACATGATTTGCATGTTCTGCGGAAATGTCCCCGGATTTCACCAACTCCCTGCATCAACCAGTAGTCCTTTGCAGCAGTTCTACCTTCACCAACCAGAATACTGGCTTCTCTGGTCATACGACCCTTCGACACTCTCAACGAATGCCGTCTTCCTCTCTTATCCCAGCCCTAATGGTAATGCCTCCTACCCAGCCATTCGTGCTCGGCTAGAACGCCATAAAGCGTTTGTGGGGCATCCACTTTTTCTAGCTTTGGCCACAACATTGTACGCGATTCCATATGTAGACAGCTTTCTAAGAGAACAGCAACGGAGGGTATTAGACATAGAGCGGTACACCGGCTTCAGTCATTACTATATAGACAGGCCCAGGCTTCAGGTTAAAGATGCTGGAGAAGAACTGGATCGATTATCGGACCTGTCGCGGTCAGCAAGCAGCATACTTGTCGGCTTGGCGGACATGGTGCAGCATATACATGTCTCAGACGCCATGGCCAACGCTGTTTTGAACTCCAGTTTGATTGAAGATGCACAAAGTGTTGGGGTCGTAGTGAGCAGCGAGAGAGAGATGAAGAATATTATGAGCATACTGGGTCCGCAGTTGAAAGAAACGCATGTCGCTGTGGAGTATCTTAAGGAGCGGGCGAGGAACCAACTCGCTGTGGTATGATTTCTGCCGATGAACTAGGTGAACTAGCTAATTCGTCATGTAGACCTTCAACCTTCTATCTCGCGGCGACGCACAAGCAAACATCGACCTTGCTAAAGCGGCCAAACTCGACAGCACGAGCATGAAGACTATAGCCATTATGACTATGGGCTTTCTGCCAGCGACGTTCTATGCGGCGCTGTTTGCGGTCCCATCGTTGCACTGGGACCAGCCGAGCGTTATTGGGAACCGGTTTGCGGTGTATTGGGCGTTTACGATTCCGACTACATTGCTGGTGTTTGCTGTTTGGCTTGGTATGATGCATGGGCGTGAGTTGTGGGAGAAAGCAAAAGAGAGAAGGGGGAGAGCTAAGACGAAGAGCAGATAGTGGCAATGGAAAGGATGAGCCTTTTTACTCGGAACTAGGAAATGGAAGAAGTGGAGAAATAGAGGGGACTTCTATTCTTGAAGTCTTTATGTTGGAAATGTCCCAGTGCTTCTTTTTGTTAGTGCTAGTTTTCGTTAACAGCTAGTTGATCCAGGCATGACATTCGTAAAGCGATATACACAAACAAAGAGCAACGGCGCATTGAAGCCTGATATGTCAATGAGGCAAGCGTTTTGCGCTTTGCAATCCTCCCTTGCGGGAACCAACTGCCTGTATGTGTTGTTTGATCGAATAGTGTGCGTAAATCACATCCGTTGGCTTCATCAGTTAAAACACGACCACAGTAGGCCGGCTAAAGGGCACAAGTCAACCCTCCGAAGATCTCGTTCAGCCTGGTTGCAATACGCTGTCTTCAGTGGGGCAAACACTGCGACGTCACAGGGCTGGAGCTTGTGAGACATGTGGGAAGGGAATCGGGCCAGAATGATGTTGTTTTCGAAATAAAACTCCAGGACTTCGAGGGTCTCATACGTTCTGAAACCGTCACATATCAACATCGATAGCTTCTTGTTAGCTCGTATCTTGGTTTGGGAGTTCAAATACACGTTTGATCCACTCTAAGCTGATCTTTGAGGTCGTTGTATTCAGTTTCGGAGCACGCATAATGCCATTTGGGAGTTTCGAATATCATTTAGTTGCTTTCTATAGGTCGACACCGGCCAAACGATCATAGGTTTCAAAGACTCACCTACTGCTGACATGTACTCGATCGCTGTCACTATCGTTCGCTTGACACGCGCACCTCTGTAATCTTGCCGGTCATTCTTACCTACAAGGACCTTGGCGGAGCCTTGCATAGAGAGCGTGATACCCATCTCATCCATGTTATAGACATTCTCCAGCACAATATCAGGCCTACGGAGTTCCTTTTCGATCACCTCAAACTAGTGAGTGATCTTGTCATAGATGTTCTTATCGTGCCGGTTCCAGTTCATCACCCTGACTCTCTTCGGTTTGAGGTCCGGATGGTGTCTTTCGAATGCCTAAGCCCAGTTTTCATTTGGGGGCTTGATTACTCTGTCGATCGAGATACGCCGGCAGGCAATGCTGAAGACTAACGAAGGTAGGAACTTGATTCGCACGGGCCATCCGAGATCAGACATTTGTAACAGAAAATCAACGAGGGCTTTCTCCTCCTATGGTATGAGGTATTTCTAGCGTTGCGCCTTCTCCTCTTTCGAGGGCCATCCATGGTCACGATACCATAGAGTAGTGAGAGGGGCTTTGCCGTGATTTGCTAGTACAGCATATGTTCTACGCACGTTTGAAGGGAGGTCTTGGGTCCGCGCCAGGCTGGCTCGGTCTATGATTACTTACTGTGGTGTTGGTGGGAAGGAAGAGACAGCTCCAGGCAGTGCCAGGCAACAATTAACTTGCGCAACAGTGGCGTTTTGCGCGACTCCTCTTGTACGGTGGAAATCCCGGCTTCCTGGCCTCTCTCAGTGGTCAGTATCGTTAAAGCCTGTAGACATGTGCTTTATTGATCGAACCTTCATCCCATCCCTTCGAAGTTCAACGACATGCCTGCTGTCGTGATCAAACAGGGGAGAACGAGGTGAGGCGCGAAGGGTCGCCGCGAATGGAAGTATCGATGACGTGCTCAAGACTGCTGTATTCCTCCCCGTTGGACCTGTCATCTTGCTGAGAATAAACTGAATAACAACAATAAGATAATGACCATAACTCCATGAACTCGTGAGGAGAGACTGGGGGTTGCTCGATTAATGGATCTGGTTCTGGCACACCAGGTTTTCCATGACAGGTGGACAAACGTTAGGTCTTGTAGCATGCTACTCGATTTGTCCTAGCTTCCACTGCATGGGTCTGAATATGACGCTGAAAGGCCAGGTCTGGAGGTAGCGGTGGACACAGGTAGCTATATAATAAATCAGCAGTAGCGGGTTAACGTCCCTCCCTATGTAGCGAGATGCCCCCTGTGCCGAGACATATCCATTGTTAAAGCATCTTAAGTTTTTCCGTCCTAAGTCTATAAAGTTATGGTTAATACACTATTATTCTTTAGACATTTCTCCTTAGAAATCCAGTCTGCAGCGAGAAATACAGTAGTATTGGTAATACTATCGATCGTTCTGTTCACGGCATCCAGAACCACTTCAGCTTTGTACTACTGCTCTACTACAGTTATTAACATACCTTCAAAATTCAAAGTATTAGGATGATAGCTCTATCAAAAAAGAAGATACTTAGTTTTCAAAAATATGCATTCTGAGCTTTTTCGAGTGAAGGGGTCTGTAATGTGTCTTGGCACAAGGATTTAGTATGCTTACATAAGCTGCATTATATTCTACACTATGTCAAATAGGATTTCAAGTAGTGCGCTTTTCTAAAAACTTCCAGTGACAGTCATATACTAGATGTTTATTTTTAGTAGTAGAAGTGTATGCTCCTTGTGCCTCTCACAGGTTCTTTTTTGATCACTATTGCCATAATCATTATTATGAACCGAGCCAGCCAGGTGCTGATACAAACCCTCTATACAAACAGACCTAGATGTCAGGTCCTAGGAGGGTGCCGCGGGCGCTCGAGGCTCAAGGGGGTCGT